>JAFVLL020039501.1:0-11893 GCA_021397915.2 Tor tambroides | reverse complement strand
AAAATATATGAAAGTCTAATGTTTATCAGTACATTACAGAAAATAATGAACTTTATCACAATATGCTAATTTTTTGAGAAGGACCTGTAGTTTTAGGGAGACAATACTCAGCAATGGTGTTGATTAATGGATTGGCACATGGTTTGTCTAAAAGCATATTAAAAACACCACATAGACAAATAAACAACATAAAAAACTTGATTTTCACTACAGGGGGACTTTAAGAGGCCCAACTCCTGCTGCAGAAAACATCCCCAAACCATAACAATTCCTCCTCCACCTTTCACCGACTTCTTTACACACTTTGGGTTCAGTCTTTCCCCAGTTTGATGGTGAACATAATGTTTCCCATTGGACCCAAATAAATTAAACTTGCTTTCATCACTGAAGTGAACTTTGGAACAGTTTTCCTCTGTCCACACAACATGCTCCTCTAGTCTAGCCTTTTAATTCTTTCTGCTGATGAGAGGTTTGTTCACCGCAGAGTGCACTTTCAGTCCAAATTTGGTAAAATGTCAAGACACTGTATGCTGAGACAGATCCTTACCCTGTTCAGTGCTGAACTGGTGAGCAATTCCAGCTGCGGTGTTGAACCGATTCCCCATTGAGACTCTCCGCATTATCCTGTTTTCTCGTGCATTTGTCTTTCATGGACAACCAGACTTTTGGGGGGGACTTTATTGAGATAGTGACATTGTAAAGATGCAATATTCTAGTAATCACAGATTTGGAACAACCAATTTCTCTTGCTATGGCTGCTATTTACCTTCATCTGGACAACCTGCTGTCTGAGGGTTTCAGTCACTTTAGAATGGCTCACCATTTTGCAAAGTCAGTGAAAACTGCACTTTTGCTCCTGTTAGGATAACTTCAAATAGGACTAAGCAGTGACCTTGAAATTTAGGAAATTATAGTTTGTTCTCTAATTTTGATCTCCGCTGTATTTTAAAACAATATAAATCTGTTTTTTACACTTCTTAAAAGAATGTCATTGAGCATATGTTAATTAAAATAACTATACTGATTCTTATTCGATTTAGTGTGTAAACATATTTATGATTACAAATCACACTTAATCTTAAAAATCCTGCGTAATTACTTAATTACATTTATAAAAAAAAAATACTTTCAATAATTTGACTAATTATATGAAGGAAATAGCTTAATTTAGATGTTTTTATTAAAGATTTTGATTAAGAATATGAATAAAACTGTTTTGTAGGTCATAACTGTCAGTGCCCTAAAGTGCCCTATGATGCAATTCCAATATAAAACGTGCTATTGGCAAGAATTGCATCATCTTTGTCACTAAACTGGTTATAAACCAGCACTCTTTATTTTTTACCGCAAAACAGTTATTCATTTCTGGTGTGCTTCCCCTTCAATAATTACTTCATGTTAAATGCCCCAGAAGTAGGAAAATCCCCACGTTTACCACAAGTCTCATTACCAACAGCCAAACTGTGGCCTTTTCTGCCATTAACCACTTTGTCTTAGGTTGGCATAGAGGGGAAGAAAAAAAAACTTCCACACTTTAACAAAACAGGTTATGTGTTATTACCTCATGCCTTTGATAGGCATAGCTTTATAAGTGAACATTTGAAATTACTGCTGAGTATGTTTTGGTAAAGATGCAAAAAGCCAGGTTTGTCCAACCCCTTCAGATTGTATGTTTGTGTTTTCCCCACCGAACACACCATCAGTTTTTCCAGCCAAACCTCACGCTTTGGTGTTATATGTCTCATAACTTCCTCTTCCTACCGCATGAGGGCTTTGACATTGAAAAAGCAGCGTTTCAGAGGCAGGGCTCACGCATTCTTTTTTATCAGCGCTGAGATCAACATGGAAGCAGAGGTGTGTAGCAATTTGTTGTTTTGTAGCTGATGTAAATATAAATACATATTTAGCAAAATCATTTTCAAAATAAATAGCAGTTGCTCAATGTCTATATTAGTGAATTAGTCTCAAATTTTTCAATAAGGGAGATAAACTCCAGATGATAAGTAGTGCGAGGCATTTTATGATTTCCTAGTTTACTTTTACTTAATACGCTCTTTCAATTCTCTGTTCGTTTAACCTGTATAAATGTTACGAGAAAGAGAAATGAAATTGACGTTTACTGCGACCTTTCCGCCTAGTCAGGAAACTCAATGACACGTGTGACCACATTGTGTCTGGCATTTGAAACAAATACGTTCCACTAAAGCAAATAATCTCCTCTCGTAGACTGTATGTCATCCGAGCACTGAAAAAACAGAAGAGTGTCAATCGGAGGCCCAAAAAAAGATGTTGAAATTCATGAGATTCAGCCTGTCGATGGAAGATACTGAGTTGCGTGAGCTTCAGGAACCATCAAATCCACAACCAGAGCAGAAAGAGAAGGACATTGAGGACGACTGTTTCATTGATGACGATATGCTTCATTCCCTGGCAAACATGAGCTTGAATCTGATGGTTGATCAAGACTCTGATGCTGACAACCCTTTCTGCAACTGTGATCGGCAGCCTGATGAAAGCGAGATCGTTCCCGAGACAGCTGATATTGCCTATAGTAATTTTATTCATTTTGAAGTATCTAATGTTTCTTGTTCATAAGAAAATGAAGTTCTGGTTATAACGTTCTGCTGCCTTTTTTTTCAGTTTCTGCACAAATTTGGAAAGCAATTAAAGAACAAAGCAATTTGTTCCTGAAGACACGCAAAGGATGCAAGTACATTGCATCAAAACAGAACGAGATATGTTTGGAGAAAACCATGTCAGGTTTGCATCAAATAATGACAATTCTATTTTTATTATTACCTTGTAACAGTGCTTTTTTTCTGTTATTTTAAAATGACATGTTCCACAAATTTCAATTTTTTTCAGCAAAAATCACCATCTTTCATGGGACCTTCCTTGGCATGGTCACCAGTGACAGAGATTTAGGTGTTCCTGTTGTGCTGAACTTCACAGGCACAGACAACTTCCTCTGCTGCACCAGCCAAGGAGAGGAAAAGATATTATCAGTTAAAGTAAGATTTCAATAAGCTGTGTTTCTTGATTTTGCAAGGATTGCACAGCCGTGCAGTGCTCTGCAAGTTACAAAAAAATGTTTATTGTGCCCAAATATAGTATTACATGGTCTTCCTGTTCAACCAGCTTTTTTCATGTTTATTTCAGGTGTATGACAGAAAAAAGATGCACATTTCTGCAGATGATCCAGAAAAATCATCCCTTATTTTTTACATGTCTCAAAAGTGTGATGGTCTCCGGTATTTTGAGTCAGCGCTCCACAGAGGATGGTTCATTCACACTGTAAATGATGATGTTGTGGAAATGAAAAGAGGCAATAATACATCCAGCAGTTGCTTTGTCTTAGAGTGAGAGTGAGACCTCAAAACCCACTGAAAATTAAAACCTCTTATTAAATTAAGGATTTTATTCAGAATGTTCATAGTATTTTTAAAATACATTATGAATACTTTATAAATATATTTATAATATTAACCTCTATATACATTTGCCTGTATAAGCTAGTAGAAATTTTAGGTATCCCGTTAAATTTATAATTTATCACATTATAATGTGTCCATGTATTTAACATTAAGCATTTAAATAAACATTTGCAAGAAAAAAAATCTTTTTATTCTATTGGAAAACAAAACGTTTCGCAAAGCAGGCAATGGTGTAGATGCTTTTTTCATCGCTCTCACTTCTGATGTAATTTTTGAAAGCACCTATTTCTTTATAGTCCTGTTTGTTCAATATCTTCCTCAAAGGCTTTGTTCACTTGTCCATCATCTGAATTCTCATATGGGTTCACAGTCTCGTCAGCCTTCTTAGCTTTCCTGAAAAGAAAAAAAAAAGTTTTGCACTAATGTAAGCAACTAAATACCACACCAGTTGTGGTAAAACCTTGTATGGATTTAATTCATATGAATTATAATTTTTTTGTTCTTTGAAGCCCGTATTTTACTATTTCTATAGAAACTGAATTATTATAATATGTAACACTTCTAACTTTGATGCTAAAATAAAGTGCTTATCGCATTATACCATTGTTTGTGTAATTTTTAATTATTGTCCACAATGCATATAACTGTTATGATGATGCAGTTCTACCAAACAATGTTTAATATGGACAAGAATGGCATAATCTTCACCTCATCGTTCTTAAGGTGTTTCACTGGCAGTACTTACTTCTTCCTGTTTAATATCCCTGTGGTAATGAGGTAGATCCCCCCAAACAGAGTTACACCCATTACGACTCCAAATACCACCAGCCAAACTGTGATTTTTTCCTCTTTGGGTGGAGCTAATGTTGCCTGCAGCCCAACAAATTCCAGTGTTTCATCATTGAGTAAAAATGCACCATTGATGCGTTCTCTGGACAGCCTGTGAAGAGTTAAAAAGGGAAATTCAGTGGAGCTGCTCAAGTTCTCCTTAACTATGTCATGGCACTCAATATTCATACACTCTATAATTAGTTTAAAATTATTATAAAATATATTTTAAAAATAGTAGATGGTATGGTTTCAAGAAATACCAGATAGCTGCCTCTACATCTGCCTTGGGAATGACTGTGTCCGGGTTGGTTGGATCCATCACAACAAAATAAAAGGAGATTCTGGCCGTTTCACTGTATGTGTTGATATTCTCTGGCCTGTGTGCAACAAATATGTTGTGCAGGGTCACAATTTCACAATGAAAATGATTCAATCACACTCTGAAATGTGCAATTAGTGAAGGATAAGAAGAGATAATACTTACATGAAATTCATTTCTATTCCCTTCTCTTCTGAGTAGTACTGGCGCATGGCAAAGGCCATAGTGGACTTAAAGAGATACATTTGATTTGTATTCCAAGTGTACTGAAGATTAAAAACGACAGTAATTAGCTAAGGCAAATTACATTTCTATCTGTAAATCATGTTTTGTTAAAAATTAAAAGAGGCTTACTGCATCATCTCCCATGGCAGATTTTAGGCTTATTCTGACTTTGAATGCATTTGAATCATCTTTATTTACAGAGTATGCTGTGAATAAGTAAATACACCTAATTGATATTTTTTTATTTGTTAATTTTTTTCAACATATAGTATGTGGTCATATCAATACATGCACTGATGGATGAAGATAATATCATTTAACCAATAGCTGAATTTATTATAAGAATCAAAAGAAATGTAATGTTTATGTTCAAATGAAATGCTAACTTGGGTTAATATTGACATCCCAGCCAGGCACTCTGTTGTTCTTCTGGTTCTCCTCCTTTAGCCAGTCCGTGAGAGTGCTGAAGTAATGTAGCAGTGGCTGAGAGTCCATCTTCGTGGTTCCTGCCACATCTTCCAGAGCACGAGTCCAAGACATGGATCTGCCTAACTCAAGCATATGCCTGTGGACCAAAATATTTGTTTGTTGATAGCAATCATGTTTATCCTAAAATGAAAGAATATAGGACATACATCATTGTGCATACCTGAGTTTGTTACCAGCTTTGGTTGAGTTTGTAATGTCGCATTTGAAAAGGGGACCGGTGTGGCCAGCTGCCTCACATAAGGCCTCTTGAAACTGGAACTGATATATGGTTCTAGTAAAGTACCTATTAGAGAAACAAGACATGGCTATTCATATGGCTATTAGCCTATATGACATTATTTCTTGCAGTTTTAAATTTATTTAATATAAATATTGCATTACACAAAGAAAGATTTGTTAAAATTAGGGTTATATACACATTTTTGATACAGAATTCCCAATTCATTTCAAAATAACAATGAGTACACATTTTAATGTTTAAACATATAATGATATTCTATGGAATTGTGTGCTTCTAATTTTTCTATTCTATTTTCTATTCCCTTTTCTATTCTAACATGACAATGCCTCTGTGTATAAGGCAAGGTTCAAAAAGAAATGATTGATTCAGTCAGTGTGGAAGAACTCGAAAGGTCTGCAGAAAGCCAAGTCCTAATCCCAGTTGAACACCTCTGGTGTGACTTTAAATGCAGACCTTGAGCCAAAAACTCATTACCAAACCAATGACTTGTACTACACTATATGGACAAAAGTATTGGGACACCCCCTTCTTTAGAACATAAAAAGGCACTTCCAAAATTGTAGCAACAAAGATGGAAACATAATTCATGTATTTAAAAATTGTATTTCCATCTCTGTTACAACAGTTTTGGAAGTGTCTAAAATGGCTGTACCCTTATGTAGAAGTCACTGGTGTTTGGTGATGAGTTTTTGGCTCAAGGTCTGCATTTAAAGTCACACCAGAGGTGAATCATTTGTTAATAGCCTACATTTCTATAAATATACTATGTTCTATAGATATAGCTATAGAACTTTACAATTACCAATACAGATAACCAAATGTAATTCATTATTTTTAAGCAGTTTATCTTAGATGATAACCACTATGTTCAAAGTATATGAAAAAGTCGTTTATTTATGGAACTAGGCAACCCTGGTCAACACAGCTTGGGTCATTTGTTTCGGGAAGTGGGCTACATTGCACATGCTTTATGTTTTGATTCTCTAGAAAGAACCAACTCAAAAGAGTCATTAGTATCAGGAATCTGGCTACCCTATTATCAGGTGACATTACCTGATAAAAGAATAATCCCCAGACACATGGAAAAGTGCAGGTGGGTCACAATAAGACTCATCTCTGGGCACAGCCTCAGCCACTCCAACTAATTCTCTCCTGCGGTAACAAATGTTGTGATGAGCCAAAATGCAACTGAATAAGAGTTCATTATGTTTGGATTCTGATGATTTTTAATGTATGTTTTCTGTCACTCACTTCATTTGCCACCAGCGGAGCATCCACTCATCTTTGGGGATGGTCTCTTTGAAGGCTTGCCACCTCCATTCCTCCAGCATGTAGGTGAAAGGCAGAGTGGCCACGATAGTGAGGGCCTGCTTCAGAAGGAAGTTAATATCTGTCTCTGTAAATATGAATGATAATATTAATGTTTATCGGTTTTGGTGAAGATCGTTTGTATGCTGAATTCAGTTTTGGGTTATTCAGATGAAGTCAGGCAGGCATGCAATTGCGCTTTACCATAGTCCTGTTTGAAGTCAGGAGGTAGAAGCCCCAGTGACTGCAGGTGAGAAGGAGTGGCAGCAGACAGGGACATGATCTCTCCCACGGCCTCATGGAAGCCTTCATTAGCACCATCTCTCAGCAGATATGAGTGGTGACGGTAAGCCATTTGGTACTGGTTATGACCCATCTCATGGTGAACAGTTAAGAAGTCATCCATGTTCACTTTAGTGCACATTTTGATTCTGTAAAAAATAACAGTGGTGCTCTAATTAAGTTTGCTAATTCTTGGACAGAATGAGAACAGCAGCTAAAACTAATAATTGCTATTCTATTCTAACTGCTTTGTTTTCCTGAAAAACAGCTAAAATTTCACAGTATTACAGCTTTTTTTTCTGTATTTCTGATCAATTGCAGCCTTAGTGAGGTAAAGTGAAGAATGTAACATCTAACATATTAGAAACAATGAGTTCTTTTCAGAAAAGCCTCAAAAGGAAATATTATTTTAAATAATTAAACAGAATTCGGTTGTTTAAAATTGTATCTTATCTACTTGCTAATCATTACCAAGCATTTTGACCGAATGTAACACAACATTATCACCCCACCTGAAGTCCTCCCTGTTTCCCATGTCCCATGCGGTAGGATGGCACACCACGTCTCTTCCTTCAGGCTTAATAAACATTGAGTTTGTCCAGAAGTTGTCAAACATCGCAGACATGTTTACAGACATAAAGAATTTTTCTGCCTCTTTAAACAGGCGGATTTCATCCCAGCTCTGAAATGGTAGCAAATAATTAGGGAATTAAAAAAGAGCATGACTATTTACAACTCCATATTTTTTATTGCTCCTGCTAGAGAACAAAATTATTAATAGCATAGATTACATGTAACCTTTGATCAAATAAAATGCGAACAGACCTTTAGCCTGGACTTTAAACATATATGAAGATAAAAGATAAAACCTTGGAGATAAAAAGATGCTTAGCTTAGACCAAAAAGGTTAAGAATAGAAATGAAAACGGTCACATGTCTTACCTGGGCCACCATTTCAGAGCTCACGTCGATATCAGGCTTTTCTGGATACGGGATCATGAGAGGATACAAGTTGGTCCAAAACCTTCCCCACATATCACCTAAATGTGAAAAGTCATAAAATGTCACCATTTGATCTTAAACAACATTATATCCTAATAGCATATATTTATTCTTGTATATGTAATTTAATATCACTATTTGGACAATGCAAATGTCCAAAAAGTAATGTTCCATATATTACCAAGCAGGTGTGCTGGAAGGCAAGCGGCAGAGGCGATGTGACCAGGATAGACATCTTGCAGTTTTGCTCTCACATAAGCATGAAGCTCTTTGTACAAAGGCAAGATCTGGAACATCATAATAAGAGTGAGTTTTCTGAATAAAAACCCAAGAAAAACTGTTAAATATGAAGGTTCTTTATTGCCATTGATGGTTCCATGAAGAAAAGTTAACATCCATGGAAATTAGGACACAAGGTTCTTGATCATGGAAAATGGTAGGTTCTTTAGACTTATAAATCTAATAAAAATGGTTCTATTAAAAACTATTTACTGAAAGGTTCTTTGGGGACCCAAAAATCTATAGCATCATTGCATAAAACGCCTTTTGGAACCTTTATTTTTAAGAGTGCGTGACTTGTTTTGACTTTTTTTCACCAACCTCCTGGTAAATGCGCCTGGCGTCTTCCATAACTTGGTCTCGGGAATAACTGTATTCGGGTTCATCGATGGTTTCATAATCCCCCCTCCAGTAATCTCCATGGTCTTCATAATCTTAAATAAAATGACAAGAAAAATCTTCAACTTTGTCAACCACCACATCAGTTATCCATAAAATCAAAGTAGGAAAAGCAAAGGCATAAAATCATTTATTATCAGGTAATATCAGGTTATTAAAAGCCCATGTCATAAAGTTAAGAACAGAGCTTATACTGTTGAGTTTGGCGGCTTCATTCTTCAGGTCCACATATTTCTCATAAAGGGGTCTCATCTTCATCCCTGCGGCCACTCTCCATCCCTCCCACACATGTAGACGCTCGTCATAGTCCCTGCTGTTTGCCATGATACTCTCTAGGCCTGGTGAATGAAAAATGTACTGAAGTCAGGTAAACTGTGGCAAGTTACATGTGGCAAATGCCTTTACTGTATGTGCTCCCTGGGAACTTCACACTGCTAGCAATGAGATCTAAAAACACTACATATGGTACACAGTTTGGCCAAGTATCATTAGTCATTCAAATTTGAGAACATACACTACCGTTCAAAAGTTTGGGGTTGGTAATTTAAAAAAAATAATTTTAAAGTCTCTTATGCTCAGCAACGCTGCATTAGTTTGATAAAAAAAAAAAATACAGTAAAAATAGTAATATTGTAAAGATCAGCAGCCATTACTCTTCAGAAATCATTCTAATGTGCTGATTTACTGCTCAAGGAACATTTCTTATTATTGTCAATATTGAAAACATTTGTGCTGCCTAATATTTTTATGGAAACCATGAAACCATTTCTTTCTCAAAAAAATCTTACTGACCCCAAATTTTTTAATGAATGAATTTATATTTTTATTGAATCGTAAAGAAATATAACACCAAATGTTTCTGGCCAATTTTACCTTTACTTCAGATGTCATATCCTCTTTTTCAAATAAACATCCATTTTCTCAGTTCTTTTAAAAATGAACCTGAGAATAGAAACTCACAGTTCCCTTTTTCTTTCTTTTTTTAATATGTTTATGAATGAAATAGATAACAGAAACCTTACACACAGACTCTTTTATTATTGTAAATGTGGAAACAAGGCGCCTGGTTTATGATCCTGAGATTTTACTTTATCATTAGGATGGCGGTGTATGTACGGCTAACATTACCTGGCTCCAAAGTCTGACAGTCAGTGGGATCGTCAATTTTGCACACAGTTGCTGTGTTGTAAATAGTGCTCATCTCTGACATGATATTCCTCAGCTGTGAAACACAAGGCATTCAGGCCATATTAGTTTTGTCACGTTTGCCATATTACCACAGGAGAAGTGAAACACTATAGTACGAAAGACAATTTCAATATCTGGGTGACATTATTGTAAAACATCAATGTCGTACTTACTTCACTAGCCTTGTCCGGTGAAAGTGCCCCTGATCCTTTATCTTGGAGCTTTTGGAGCTGAATTTTAATCAGAGGATCAGAGATTTGATCAATGGGGTAGACACTGGACTCCTCAGACATCTTACTGTAGTACTCACTCCAGATTGCATATGCTTCAGCCTAAAGAGAGGACATCCATATCCAGTCACCAGTTAATGTTTTCTCCAAAAATTAGATGTTTTGTTATTTCAATATTTGAACAAGTTAAAAACTGTCTGCGGAAGATAGGCAAAGATGCTCAACTCATCATGAACACCCATATGTGCAGAACAAAAAAAAACTATATCCAGTTTCTACTGATGTTGTTTGATTAATATTTTGCCCCCAAATTAGATTTTTTGTCATTTCAGTAGTTTAAAGGATTACAGCTAGGGTCACACTATCACACTTACCTCTTTATCTGCATTTTCCTGGGAGATATCTGTGTTGTAGGCCCAGGATGCAAGGGAATACTGGTACATGAGATTGGTCGCCTCCTCATCGAATTTCTTTAAGAATTCCCTTGCGCTTTCCTCCACGGTCTGAGAGCAGGCCACAGAGGCCATAGCCAAAAGCAGGAGCCAGCGAGCAAACATCGCGACAGCACTTGTCCCACCGACACTGACACTGTTGTTTTCCCCATGCGTGGTTTTATCGAAGACGCTCAATTGCTTTGCCCTTTGATCAACATTGTGCTTGAATGCAGGTGGGATGGTCTCACTGAATGTTGCATAACACATCTTCTGCTGAAATGTGCATATTTATTATTAAATGGGCATATTATTATTATTATTATTAAAGTAACATCACACCTCTTCACAAATGGTATGAAGCAAATTACACAAAATAAAATATTGTTTCAGTATTACTCGGCAATTGATGAAAATGATCAACTATCATAAATTATAAACTACAATTTACAATTTTATTTTTTCATTACTATTCATTTTTAAATACCAGCTATATCTGGTTTGTTCATTACTGTAAGCTAAAGCAAAATACACCAAAAATATTGTTTTTTTGCGAAGAGCAGACCTATGATCTTTACTTTGAGCAGTAAGTTCATTGTGCAAACATAATCTAGGCCTGTAAAATCATAAATAACAGTGCCTGTGAGGGCTAAAGTAGATCTTTATCAAGATAAGCTGATGACTCAGAGAGTTTCATAGTTAAATTATACCTTCAAATATTAAATCATATATTTGATTGAACAGAAAGATATTACAGTTGGAACTTGAGAAACATATTTTAAATTGCATTTGGAATAATTTCATGAATCATTCAAATGGAATAGTTGGGAATATTTTGAAACACTTTCACTATAATTTAGAGGCATTACACAGTTTTTAACCCCACCTTCACATTTACAATTACTAAACACAATGTCCAGACAAACGTTCAGTTTTCAGTTTCAAATTTCAGACTGTTTAATAGCTGTTTAATCTGTTTATTTTAGTTCATCCATGTATCAGAGATGTGCTTTTATCTCTCGTTTTGTTTTATGGTTGGGTTAAGGTAAGGTTACCTTTGTCGGCCGTAATAAAACGTGATTAAATGTTAACCAGTAAAAACCATGATTAATCACTACATTATCTTTGTTTCTCTCTTAATTAATATACAGTCAGGTCCATAAATATTGGGACATCAACACAATTCTAACATTTTTGGCTCTATACACCACCACAATGGATTTCAAATGAAACGA
>JAFVLL020039500.1:0-13681 GCA_021397915.2 Tor tambroides | reverse complement strand
TTCAAGATGGACGCCCGGGTGGATTGTTTTTGTTTTTTCTGTCCTCCGCTGCCTTTACCCGCCCATTTCTTTACGTAAGCGCGGCACCGTATTGACTGACAAGCGTTTTACCCAATCAGAACAACATATGTAAATAATTGAAACCAACCATAGAGCTGGCTCCACATAAACCCAGCCCTCTCTATATGAGGGGTTTGTGTGTGGCAGTAGAGTGACGTGCGTTCGGAATGTAGACACTGATATATTCACTGATGTTAATAGTAGTGTAGTATACTATCATACTTGTGATGTAACATCTTATCATTTATAAAAGGCGTACAACACATTATTGTGTAATTATGTTGCACTTACATATTGGGTAGACCAGGCTAGTCCAATTACGAAAGTGTGTGTTTTCTCTAGTAAAGGTTTTACCCAGATCGACCCCCCCCCCACCCCCAGCAAGCATTATTTACAAAATTATATTTTTGTAATCAAGTGAACACAATAAACCACACTGCATTCCTTGGTGGATTTTAACACAAAGGTATTATCCATAAATGTCAGGTTGTGGTAAGCTATCATTGGTAGCTGTTCATAGCCTACCATTTATTAGTTGAAATAGTTTTTTCTTTTTTTCTGAGTTTTGCCCTTCTTTGCTTTTGAACATTTATGCTGTGTTATGAATTGTTTCATAGTTGTTAGTTTAAATTTAGCTGAAAAGCATATAATCCGGTTGTTAAGTCTGATGTCACACGTCACCAGGTACAAACAAAACCAGATGCTTAAAGCAAAAAACAAATGGTGCAAATATATAGTCACTGTGTGCTGTGGTGCTACTGAACAATCACGATCCTAACTTTTATCTCCATATCGAAATCTCAGTTGGCCAGACAGTGATTCATCTTTTCTGAATCATTAAAACATCGGTGTCCAGGACACAGTGAGTTTGGAGACTGTAGTGTGTACCGCCAGATTTTAAAAGCTTAGCTTAAAATGAATAGTGCTCATAAACGGCTTTTGCGATAGTATTCACACTTGAAGCAGAGAAAGAGGACTTGGTATCAGTCGGATAGGTTGTTTTAATGGCATGTTCCACTGTGACAACTTACCCCATAATTTAACAACACGCCCTGCTACTGATATGTGTTCAGTAACAATATCCTTTTCCCCCTGGTCAATAACAATGATAATGTTCAAATGCTTTGTTTGTAGACACGATTTTAAGATATCTGCATATACAGTAATTAATTTTCAGAAATAAACCTACCTTAGAAATATTTGTAATTCATGAACAGGATTCATGAGAGAGAAACCATTACAGTTTTGTGAAAGACAAAGAGGCAGTGAGTGATGTATTGTTTTATTCTTACCAAAAACCATTAAATGCCTGCATGGCTAATGAGAAATCATTTGCTATTGTTGTTGTCAGCCTTTGATAAAAGAACGACAGCTGGATGTTTCACCTTAATAGCATTGTTATTGATTTGCCTTTAAATAAAATATCATTCATTATTATTTTTGCTTCATCAGTGTATGAACCCAATTAATTTTTTCAGTCATTTATAGGTCAGGCATTTTGACAGGCACTTCTGAATTTATAACAGAGATGAAAGTGCACTGCACTCATGCTTGAACATCTTGACATGAGTAGTAATACTAATTTGAACACCTCTGTGCTATACAGTAAATTATTTTATTATGCTTTTGTAGATTTTAAATAACTACTGTGGTGTTGTCATGATCTGTAGCAGCTAATTGTCTAATATAATGCAAAACATTTTTTTTATTCAGACATAAATTCAGGTATAAATACTATAACAAACAGATAATTACTAACCAGACCATTTTTTAAATGAAAACCATCATAAATCTACATCACAAGGTCTCCAAAGAGGACTGCTCTTAGTGATTTGTGTTCTGCTCTCATTGTAACATAATAGCAACTCCCAACCTGGTCCAATGCAGCCTATGTAATCTGATCCACAAATATTCACACATAATCCTGATGCCCTATTTAACCATAAGCATTTTTTTTCCATTGCTGCAGTGATCTGAACCTTTGTTGAAGTCCTTCAGTTTCCACATTCAGTGTCTGCAATGAAAAAGCTGAAAGTTATGGAACTGAATGTATGAAAAGAGAGCTCTGGAGCATATTTCACAATGAAATGTCAATTTTCCACCAACCAGAGGTGACTTTGGAAATCTCCAAACTAAGCTCCTGTGAAGGTCAAAGACATGTGATCAATGACAGTGCCCACCGCACTTTGTCTCCCTCTCCTGATATTTCAAACCCGAGAGAATGCTGAAGAACGCTCTTTTCTACCAACCTCCACAACCTCTTCTTTCCCTTTTAAAAGTGAACCAGTGCAGTTCCAGATAGATAGATAGATAGATAGATAGTTGGATAGGATATATAGGATGAATGTATACATATATAGATAAACAGCCAATAATCATAATGCATAATAGCATAATGGCTTACTAAAATTTATTATTATTACTTGCATATTAAAGTGAATCTATTATTATTATTATTATTATTATTATTATTATTATTGTTATGTGGGGTTTTATTAAGGATAATATCTAGTTTTTTGGCCATGGTTGAAATTTTTCTTGCAGTTGTGAAAAGGAAATTTACAGCATGTACAGACTACAGAGCATCTTTCCTACCATCTCGTCACATCTGCTCTGTGCTGATCGACAGGAATTACTTCTCAATTGCTCAAGGCCAGAGCAGTGTTGTCAGGCAATTACAAAGAATCCTTGCCATTGTCATTACCAGGAAACCTCGTTGGTCCATATTCTGCAGCTAATGATTTTGGACTTGTGGTTTATAATCTAGAATGGAATTTCTCTTTTGTGGCTTTTGAGGGATTGTCAGCTTGACCATGAGAGGCTGTTAAGTGTTTATCTTCTCTCCAGCTCATCGTAATTAAGAGCTAGGAAATCAGAATTTATCTACAGCAGCCGTGCGCTCCCACTGAAGGTCATTACAATAACCCATTTAAATGACATTCCCTCACGTGCCATTTTATCGGCCTTGTGACACACAGGAGCCACTTTGCTAAGTCAATCACCCACACCGCACAATGCTCGAGCGGATACTTAACACATACTTCAACTGACACGTTGTCAGCACAGCGTCTCAGTGACAGCAAGCATGCATTCTCTCTACTGGACCATGAAGAATATTTTGCCATGCTGGAAATCTACAGATGCCTAACATATCTTGTCCTGTAAGTTCATTAACTTTTAATCAAAGTTCTAAACGTGCCAGAGATTATCCTGATAGATTTCAAAGGGAGCATGTGAGATGGCAACGCATCTGTCAGTGCTTGTCATCCCCGTCGAACCGGGCGTCCTTGGGCAGATGGACATGTGGCTCTTCTGTGTGGCTAATTAACATTTCCCTTGGTGCTTTGTCTGCTACTGCTGCTCAATAATTATGCACAACCTACGATCAGGTGCGAAATTCCGGTCACAATGGACCTGGGTGTGTGTATTTGTACCAACATCAGGCTAAATCAATGAATTACTGTGTCAAAGATGAAATCAGCCAGATTGGGTGGTTGATGCAAACATAACCCCTGCTTGGAAAATGAGCTCTCAAAAACTAAGCCACATTCTTATGTCTTATATTACCTCTTCCTGCTCGTGGCTAAGCGCACAGCCTAAGAACGGGCAAATCACATTACATCCTGTTCTCTTAAAGCACATTAATGCTGAGCCTTGACACGTGGCAAGAATACCCCTATTCATTCACCATAACAGCAAATCAAGGCATCATCTTGCATTTCCCTTTCATTTTTTGATGTAATTATTTTATGGCTGCCTTAATGAGGCCCTATCATTTATCTCTGAAAGCTGTAATCAAGTCTCAAATGCTAAATTACAGCTATTTTGCTGACCGGCGTTCAGCGATAATATAGCAAAGATCTGAAAACAGTCCTGAAATGTATTCTGGGGGAAAAGACTGTATGTATGATGTATGCTTGAGATATCCACGGTGATGTGGATTTAACCATGCATACTGTGGTGAATGCATTGTACACAACAGCGTCAGAGGTTAAGACTCCGAAAGCATATATTATGTCCCCACCTCTGTATTATACAGTAACCTTTAAAAATGCATGCATCTTAGAAGGAAGATGAACTTGCTTTGAAGAACATCTAGACTTCATTGCATTGAATGAGGCAATTTATCATTTCAGTTTTATACAAATGCACACTAAGCGTCAATTTTTACATCAGTTTTAGCTTGTATATAGTTTTTCTTTTCATTTTTTGTTAAAATTAAACAAATTACGAGAAGCAAGATTTGTAAGAACTCACATCTCGAATTAAGTTTACTCTAAGTTTAATTTTTAGGTTTTTCCACACAAAGGTTTCTTAGATTTTTGAGTAACCTGTCAATAGGCTTTCATTAGTTAACTACATTAGTTTACATGAACTAACTATAAAAAATACCTCTAAAGCATTTATTAATCTGAGTTAATGTTAATTTCAGCCTGTAGAATACATTATTTAAAATAAAAGTTGTATCTGTTAATATTATTTAATGGACCTGAGCTAATATGAACAGTTATACTAACTAACGTTAACAAAGATAAATAAATACTGTAACACTGAGCAATATGTTTGTTTATTAATGCTAATTATTAAATAAATAAATATTGGGGTGTTGTTTTGGACCCCAATGACTTTCACTGTATGTATTAAAAAACTGTTGAAACATTCTTCAAAATATCTTCTTTTATGTTCCATAGAAGAAAGAAAGTCATACTGGTTTGGAACAACATGAGGGTGAGCAAATGATGAGAGAATGTTCATTTTTGTGCAAACTGCTCCTATATATTCTCTGTAAACAAGGCTTAATATGGGTAATATACAGTACTTTAAATTTCAAATAAATTTTGTTTTAAAGACTCAGGAATTAAGTCAATAGTTTATTGCAGTACTGCAGTTTTACTGCACCAGCCAAAAAAAAAACAAAAAAAAACATTAGATGATCACAGGCTCTTTACAGCTGGGCCATTTCACAGCAGTGGCTCTCTTCTATGCATCTTTAATGTTATGCTATAAACACAAAAATATATATGGCAAACTCAAAGCAATGGCATAACTAAATGACCAGCATTTACTAGATGAAAGGAGCACTGTTACTGCATACTGCTGGGAAAGAGTAGCGATTAGCGTGTGCATGAAACAGATTTGTTTTAAGAGCAGAGGCTTAAGGTTGTTGAGTTTGACTCAGAGACTAAAGGTGACTAGAGATTACCTGAGTGACCCAGGGCAAAGTGACACATGCCCAGTTAACTTTAATCTCACTAGTGGTGTGTGTGTCTGAGCACGTGAGTGATGGGGCGGCGGTTTAAAAAATGTAACTACATGTTCATCTAGGAATATTTAAATAATTCAAACCCAAACATATCATATCAATGTTCCAACCCTAAGGCATTAAAATGCAGCAGGGTCTTTCTATTGAAAGCACAGTTTCATTCTTTGCGTTTTCAAATATCACTGACCTTGTCATTGTCCTGCTGTCTACGTCTCTAGCTCTACAGTGTGAAGATGTGTTAAATGAATCTGAAAGGCATATGGAGAAGCTGGTGCCTTACAGCAAACACATAAAAAGCAGAAAGAGCTCTTAATTATTTTTCAGTTCCTTGGTTGGAATCAATGCCTCTGGGCCACAGACACAGGAGGAGGAATAAATGACTTTCCCCTTCAGGAAAAAACGTCTCGTGAAAAGGTAGAAAAATAGTCACAGCATATGGTGAAATAAGAGCTTGCACGCCCCACAGTTTGACTTCACACTCTCACATTACATGTTGTATCCTCTCTGTTTTTACTGTAGTTAGAGCTCATAATGTGTCATAGCAAGTCACGGCCTAGTGGTTCAGCCACATGCTTCAGCACATTGAGACGTGGTGGCATGCAGTGTGATGTGAGTTTCATTCCACTTTCAAATCCGGTTCCGACGGAGCCTCTAACTGTGCGTTCACACCGCCGCCGGCGAGAGCGTCAAAATTCGCCCTGGCCGCCCTGCCAGCAACGCTGTAGAAAGATTCGTGGACGCTCTGACGCTCTGACGTAGATCGTATGCTTGTCTTGTATTTAAAGGGGCCGCAAAGCAAACAAGCTTGATCTTGTGCAGACTGACCACAGGTAGGGTATAAGACAATCACAGCCAATCAACCCAAAGTTCCCTTTCAGAGAGAGACTAACTGCAGGTTTCACTCCCTGATGGTTTGGTTTGTCCGTGGCTGAAATGAAAAGCTAGTGGCCAGTGCCAAGTGGGGTTTCATCCAAAGACTGGCAGCTTGGCTGGGCAGAGACTGATGGAGCCATAGTGATAAATTCCTCACAGCACGAATGCGTCTGTCACTAGACATGCTGTTCCACTGGACATCTTCACTTCATTGTTATCTTGACCACTACTGACAAACAGTGAAGCACGGAGACATTTGTTTTGCAAGAGCTGGGCATAATTGATTCTCCATGTATGTGACAGTGTTTCCACATTGGCACTGCTACTGATGAGAAAAGTTTTGTCAAAATATAAGTATCTATCTATCTATCTACCTACCTATCTGTCTATCTACTAATATATTATAATAATAGTATCTAATGGTGTTTAATCCATATATTGGTAATATATTCCTGCATGTAAATTGAAGCACTGTAGCATCATATTGTTTAAAGCGATGTTTTCCTTAAAACTCTCATAAACAGCTCACATCGGGAAACAGAGTGGTTGTGACAGCATGACTTTCAAGGAAAGCTTGCCTGATCTAGCCCCGTTTTAAAGGTTGTGAGCTGCCCCCTGCTGTGGTGTCGCCCCACACCTGGGCAAACCGGCAGGGGGTCACTTTTGTGTTTGTCTTTACCTGGTGGTAGTGGGGTTGATGGCTGTGTTGTGACTACACGACCTGAGAAAGCGTTCCTGGCTGTGGCTCTTGACATCCACTAGACCCAACACAGCTAAACACTTCAGACACTGAAGCATTCTGCCCTCATCTTCACTATTTCAACTCTTTGAGAGGGGTGAAAAAACATTGGAAAATTCTCAGACATATATTACACAGGACATATATAACAGTACTAGAGCTGTAAATTGATTAAAATTAATATGGTATTAACTGCATGATTTGTTAATCAATCACATTAATTGCAATAAATTGCATAGCAATGCTTGCAATTATAAAATGCCTTTTAACTGCTCAAAAATGATTATTATTATTGTTTTATATGATTCATTTTAGTAAATAATCATCACAATGACAATCTATATGTTACATATACACAAAAATGAAAACAGTCACAGACTCATAGGTAAGGTTGTAACAAGAGGATGTGGTGTCTGTGGGTAACAAACAAGACGTGGGAAGTGAAATGGAAAGATATTAATATCTAGGTCAGCATCTGTGGAGTTCAAGAGCGAAGTTAGTTGTTGCTTGAGAACATGAGCTGTAGAGACCAGTGTGTGTGAATTTAAACAGTATGTGTTTGTACTTTCATTGCTGGTGCTTTCTTTTGAAACCACAAACCTTTCACGGTGAGTACTAATGATTAATGTAGCATTATGGGTTGTAAAAGTGTCATGGCACCTTGTGACTCAAATGTGGTCATAAAGAATTCTTTTCAGAAGCTCACATTTTAACAATTCTAAACAGGCAAGGCTTTTATTTTACATGTGTGCAGTAATTTACATCATTGAACTTTTTCATGTGTGATGACTGAAACTGAACCAGACTGACTCTCCCTCTCACAGTTTCAGTTTCTGCATAGATCTCTTATCGGTAGCTGAAAGCCTTTCCGTAAACAAACATGCGGTAGAACTTTGTAAAAGACAAATGTTCCAATTCTGTAAAAATCTGCAGAGTTTTATGAGCACAGATTCCATGTGGACCTGCTAATGACCTTCAAAAGCACAGCACAGATGGTACTGCACATCCCCCCATTACAGTACTGCTGCAGTCTTTACAGCACATTTTTAGATTTACAGAACATCAGGAAATAAAGATCACAAGATGCTCGTTTTATATTACAAGAAAGAAAGAATAAATAAGGAAGCGGTGAAAATGTAAGCTTAGCAAGGCGTTGAGGACTTGGGGTTTCTGTGCATTACCACACTTTGAAGAGTAAACAAAGGTAAACTTTCGAAAATGCCACATATGTCAGAGTTGACACGTATAGCAGATGACACCTGAGTAAACTCTTCAGGAACATTTTGTTTACCCTCCTTGCTCTTTGTTTAGTTTTCTGATCCCATTACATGTCTTGTTGTCCCCACATTTCATCTTGCCCTTTTCTGTAATCATCATGTCTACTGACTGTGAGTGAATCTCCCTGCTGTTTTTATCGTCTTTCTTGGCTTTTTTATGTTTTAATTATTTATATAGATTTATTTGCAGTGAAATGTGGTAGCGCTGGCTGAGCAGAGCTGGTTCCACGTGGGTGCGTCAGTAATAGCCTCTCTCCTGCAATTAAAAAGCCACTTCATTTGATCTCCTTCAGTTATTGTAAGCATTGTTCACTCTTCAATGTGTCCAGCCCGTCAGGATAAAACCATCTCTGAATGGCTGGAAAATGGCTGTCCTCCAATGCTCTTCCTCTTAGGTCTGTACATTTTACACTGGGCACAAAATTAAAAGAATAGTTCAGCCAAAAATGAAAATTTGCTGAACATTTACTCACCCTTACACCATTCAAGATTTATTTATTATAAACACGCAGCTTTTCGCTTCACAAGATGTTAACTGATGGACTGGAGTCATGTGGATTATTGTGACGTTTTTAATCAGCTGTTTGGACTCTCGTTCTGACGGCACCCATTCACTGCAGAGGATCCATTGGTGAGCAAGTGATGCATTTTTGTCATTTTTAAAAATGTGAACTATTACTTTAACAGCCCGATCTCACAAGGAAACAATTTGACAAGGTTTCAATTTCGTATGAATTTGTTTGTTGTGATTCATATGGAAACTTGTGATTTTTAGAAAAAAGTAAGCATGAACGTCCTCTCCTAAACCAAACCATCAGTAAGCCATAAGTAGATTGTACGTACTCATCTGAATTAGCCACCAATTTTCCAAAAGCATAAAATAGTCACAGATTGCTATAAGAGTGTGTCAGCTTCATGTGAGAAAGCAATCACTGAATTAGTGGACTACATGTTTTCAGGTAAAAATATGTTGAGTAAAAGATGTTAAAAAATGTGAAAGTAAAATAGATGAATAATTGTCTTAATGATATGAACATGAGAATGGCTGACCTAGACAGATTAGGCTAATTATTTTTTGAGACGTTCATGTCCAGCCTCAGATGTCACACCCACGGAACGCTGGCTAATGCTGCGTTCCAGGCAACCCGCAACCCGTGTTTTTCCAACCTTCTACCCTTGAAAGTGCACTAGAACGGCAGTCAAACCCGTGACTTCCCACCCATGAACTCGTACTAGATCAATGTACTCCCAGTTCCGCGCTCTGACGTCACATAGCCCGCGAAACAACAATAGTAGCCCCTACAGATGCGGTGGTTTTTTTATGCAAGTGATACACGTGAGAAATAGACTTTAGGATAATATAACGTTGCAATCAAATTAATAATAATATAATAATAATAAATAATACGCACACTCAATTCCTTGCGCTCAGCCAGTTTGGCGTGGCTTTCCTGGAACGCTACAAAGTCGTGAGTCGTGGTTTGAAGTTGTGACTTACGGGCTCAAAAACCTGCCTGGAATGCAGCATAAATGTCTGATGCATATGGCACACAAAAGTGAAAACACTATAGGAGTTTCGAAGTCGTCATCAGATTGGTTGAATTATACAGGATTTCCAGGAAACGTGTGTGTCACGTTCTTTAACGTTCTGCCTGGAAACAAAGATGCCGTGACGCCAAACCCCCTCACCAAAGAAGAAAGCCGTCGTCTTTACAACTGTGACGACAAGCGCTTATCAGGATCAACTGAACGCTGGATTTTCAAAAGTATGTGAAATATTTAAATTTCGCGGCATAGAATCTTTAATATACATCCGAGAGTTTTACACACAGGTCTGTTATTGTGGCGACATTTCCACACCCCGAAACGTGACGCTGAACGAAACAAACTGTGATTGGTTGTTTGACATGTCGGTCAAACGGCCTCATGGGCGGGCCTTGGCCAATGAAAGCTGCCATGGATTCCAGACCTTCATCCGTCAGTCTGAAGGTCTGGCTACACGAGACTATGAGGCGAGTAAAATGCAAAAAATAATTAAAATCATTAACCATGTGAGCAATAGTAATTTAACAAGTGCTACTAATTACATACAGGCCCCTTTCAACTTACCGGTTTAGCTCAGGGGGGTTTGGGGAAATAAGGCAGTTATTCACCTTCGTGTGATGAACTCTTTCTCTGCTGAATGTACTTACAGGAAAATGCCAAATTCTTGAAGGAAAAACTGAGATTGCTCAACTCATTCACATTGCTGTGCAGAATGTGTCTTGAAGGTGCCACACAAGAAACGAATTTAAAGGTACAGTCAAACCTGCAGAATAAATATTGGAGACTATATAGATCAATAAGAAAATAAACTAAGAAAACCTGTTGATTGACCAATAGCGTTGAACCGATGCCAAACGGTTTAGGACTGCATCCTCAAAACTCAGATTCTTTTCCCTCAGGCCAACCCGATCGTGTCTCTCAAGAGGAATGTTCTGGCCTGAATCCCCATGCTACTCCTGTCCTCAACTGAACCCAGTTACCAAATCGGCTATACGCTTACTCACATAAACACGCTTCTGAGAAACTTGTCCTGGCAGGCTGTCCTGATGTCTCTCTCAAGCGTGGCCAGCATCGGAGTCTCTTTAATCTCAGCCCATCGATCAACCAGCACTTTAGTGCTGATAAAAGAGCCATTTCTCAAGTTCCTGCTTATCCCCTCCCCTCCTCATACTTTCCTGCCGAAGTGGTTTTGTCCAAGGTAGTTGATCTAAATCACACTGAATACATCGAAGTGCTCCATGTGAGAGCAAGTGCCAGGGGGGACTGGTGGGGTTGACAGGCCTCAACCATTACAGCCATAGGTTGAAAAAGATATTGTTCAAGATGTCAGAGAGAGGAGCTTAGAAAATTGCATATGCCTCCGCTGTGTTGATTCATTGAAGCTGTTGCTGTCAGCCATGGCCGCATTCTGGAAAAGTGATATTGTCAAGTCTGAAGGGTTGCCAGATGGGTTTCAGTTCCCCATAGTGGTTCAACACAATCTGTTTTCTCAGATTCACAACTGTTTTATTTAAAATGAAACTATTTACTGTGAAAAACAAACCAAAATGATGTATATATTGTAAAAATATTGTAGAATATTGATTATAAAATTCTGAAGAAACTAGATTTAAAAAATGAATTATCTTTTAGTGGCCTGAAGCATTCCGACAGAAAAACAAAAATACTTGGTCCTGAAATGCTATCATGAGCTAGAACAGTGGTTCCCAACCACATTCCTGGAGAACCCCTAACACTGAACATTTTGCATGTTTTCTTTTGTGAAGCTGAAGCTGTGATCTTTTGTGTTATGAGCTACATGATGATCAGGTGTGTTTGATTAGGAATGCAAAATTTGGAGTGTTGGGGGGTTAAGCCTTCTTGAATTGTCTGCCTTCTTGAATAATGTTGTTATGGTAATATGGCAATGGTAAAAAAAAAAAAAAAAAAAAAGATGGAAGGAAACATTATATTTAAGTGCTTTTGAATTCTTGCACAAAACTTTTGTGATGGAAATAATACGGAAGGAAAAACTATATTTCTCTGCTTTTGCAAGCAAACATTAAGTTTCTAAGGGGAACGCAATAGTTTTGTGAGAGAACACAAATGTTTTGTGAGAGAATGAAAAGTTTCTGCAAAATTATGAATTACAAATTACATGATCTAGAGCCTTTATACAGTGCGTCCCACTGTAAAGACTAAGTCTTTCCCTCAGAGCCTTGTTGTCATCTTTGTTTTTTAGTGTTAAATTCAATATGACATATAACCTGACTAAGGTATATACTTTTGTGAGAGAACGCAACGTTTCTTGGGGGAATGCAGTGGTTTTGTCAAAGAATGCAAAAATCTTGAAATATAATTTTTCCTCCAATCTCATCTTTTCTCCATCAGCATGTTCCCTCAGGGGCTCCTTGAGTGAGAGGAAAAACTTATACAAATGATGTTCTCTTCCTGACCTAAGTTTAAAGGTCTATCAAACTAGAAAGAATTAACAAAAATAATTGTATTTTATTTGGGGTTTTGCTTTTAATGATACTGTATTGTTAAAAACAATGTTAATTTTCCTGGTTTAAATTAGTGAAACTAGTTACCAGAACCTGTTAACAGACTGTTAACAGAACTGAAATCACTTTATGGAACCAACCATTAATTTTCTCATGAAAGCTGAAATGAAAGTGATAATTTAAACTTTTCTTAATTTTCCTTAACCTTTTAAATTGTTACATATTTAACATTTTTCATGTCACATTTTTCTATACAAAATGTTAAGTATTAATAATAATGTTTAAAGTTTATAATAAATAATGCTAAAGGTTATGGGAAATGAATATAAAGAAAATAAGCAAGAAAGTTTTTTTTCATCCTCCATCTCTGTGTTTTTAATAAAAAATAATATTCAGGAAAATATTCAATCTCAAAAAAGGATGCACTGAGACCTAAAATACTGATTCTGGATGAGTATTTGCTCATCTTTTCCTGATGAATGTAATTATTAGAACGCAAAAAGCTCCAAAATCAGCACTATTTTGAGGTTTTTTTTTTTTTTAACTGAATGAAAGAATAGCAAAATACAAGAAATGTGACAGCTCCAACTGAAACAATAGAAATCTTTGTGCAGTATGAAATGTTCTGTATGCTAGCCCAGTTGTCCCTGAAAATGACACATTGGAAACAACTTTGGGATACATTTTAATTGCTTGTCTGTGTGGTAATGATTTTGAATAATGAGTCAACAGTTATGAATAATGTGATTTGCCAGGGGACATCAATGCAAAGTCAGTTACCAGACCCGAAAAAAAGGCAGAAAAAAATCAGTTGTCAGATTTATTGGTGTTTTGTTTTGTTTTTTGGCAGAAGAACAAGTGCTTCGCTGTAAGCTCGTCAGACAATGAAATGTTGGCATTGACAATTACAATAGTATCTTGGAGCAGATGCTGTGAAATCAAGGCCTGTTCTCATGAGCTCTGCAAGTTATGAAACCTGATGTCATAACCTAAAGCAGGAGTGGCAGAGTCATTTTAGGTAGATTTTTTTTTTTTTTTTTGATCCTAGTAGGCTATTTCCATTGTAAGTGTCTTACTATAACCACAATTTTGCCTTTTAAGCGAAAAATCTAATATTTTGTTTGCTAATCAACATTATGCCATGTTAAGCCAGAGCTTAACTTCTGCTGAACCCGGAAGTCTCCTTTAACGATTCAGTTCTGCCCTGTAACCACATATAATCCCTTCTAGAGAGATAAAGTCCTCAAATCTGCACAGCTCTTTATCCTGAGGGGACCAACAGCGGGGACGACACACTGACAGCTCCTTATGTCATGGGTAAACACTTATTCTGTGGCAAGCTTTTTGATGCCTGTCTCTTTTTACAAGAGCCCCTGATATCAGATTCTCACTGCGCCTGAGATCAAACGCCACAGACCAGGAGACGAGATGGCGTCTGCAC
>JAFVLL020039499.1:0-18761 GCA_021397915.2 Tor tambroides | reverse complement strand
CTCATTATTGTCTCATCATTTTCAGCTGTATGTCATTTATTCATTAGGTTCATTCGTTATTTATACCCTGCTTTCTGTGTGTTTGGTTGCTGGATTATTGTTTGCAGTTCTCTGTTCTGGTGGGTTCCTCTGTGGATTATTTGTGATGTTTCTGTTCTGCCCCAGTGTTAAATAAAGCTGCAACTGGATCTATCTTGTGTGAGACTTTGCGTGACAGAGTCTCCACAACGCTGCACATCTGTCAATAACAGATATATTTATGTGCAGTGGAAATGAATGCAGTAAATAAAACCTATTTACTTTTGGTCACTTCTGAATTGAAACAAGCTTGAAATGACATGAAGTGATTTATAAGTGAGCTAGTACTCGAGGAAACTGCATCCATCATTACACCTGTGGGTTTTGGTTACTAATGGACAAACAACAGTTTGTAGTTCAAAATAAAGCATACTAAAAACAAAATCTACTTGTTATTATAATATTGTAGTTTGGCAGAGGCTATCTGCATTAAGTACAAAGAGAGTTAAAGGGATAGATCACCTAAAAAATCAGTCATCATTTACTCACCCTGATGTTATTCTAATTCTGTATCCACTTCTTTCTTTTTTGAACCATGAAAAGAGAAAAAAAAACAAAAAACAAAAACAAATGTACTTCTCATGCTAACCCATAAAATGGCAGTGAATAGACCAGCATCAAGCTTTAAAAATATGCAAAATTATCACCAAATGATCCTTTGTGACAAATGCCATATATTCCAAGTGTTTGTGGGTATATGATAGGGTTTGGTGAAAACAAACAGAAGTTTTACTTTGTCTGTTAGTCCTCTGTGCACGGCTGTGTGTTCAACTCAGAAAAGAAAGTACATGGGTTGTATTTTGTGTCACGTTTTGATTAACTTTGATATCTCACAACTTTGTGTGCTTTTTCTGGGAAAGTCAGCATGAGCTGCTGTGCTAATGGAGTCTCATGATAATGCAGTTGTGCACAGAAGACCAGGGGCCATGTTCTGGATTTCTGTTGGGAAAAACCCCCCCATAAAATTTCAGTTTGTTTTTCACCAAACCGATACCTCCAGAACATTTTGAACATATGACACGTGTTGCATGGGACCAGTCGGTGTTACTTTTGCATCTTTTTTTAAAAGCTTGATGCTGGTCGCCATTCACTGCCATTATATAGATGAGTGCGAGCACTTCTGTGGTCCAAAAAAAAGAAAGAAGGACATATGGCATTAGAACAACACCAGGATGAGTGAATGATGTCTTAATTTTGATTTTTGGGTGAACTATACCTAAAGTGCCAGTAGTGATAGATGCTATTCATATTAAGTATTTTCTTAGATTGATTTTGTGTTTGTTCATTTGTTTATTTGTATTAAATATGTTTCGTGCACTATATTTCCACTTTTCAACTATTATCCTTATTTTTTTATTTTTTTATAAATGTCGATCTGAATTGATATATGATGGGAAAAGGGCAACAAAAAGGCTGTATGCACTACTTGGGTTTCTTATGTAATTTTGTCTTGCTTAATCAGATTAATGTAAATAGCCTTTGCCATCAAGATGGGCTATTTGTACTTGATGTAAGCAGAAACTTGTTTAATGTTTAAAAATGTTTAAAAACAAAACTGATGAAAATTCAATGTGACATGTAAATGTCAAATGGAACATGAATTGAAATATACCTAAAAAAATCATGGTTTCTGTAATGTTTCTGATTGCCTATTACATTGTATTTATTTTGTGTTGGTATACTGCTAATCAATTTCCATACTAAACACTTTAACTTTTAATTTAGTTTCTAGTGCAACATGTCATGATTATACTACATATATTCACCTTTTCTGAATTTGAAGAATCTACGGAATACCTCAGCCTATTTCTCCTCTGTGATTCATACTTCACGGATCTATCTTTATCGTGGTGATTCACATTTCATGCTAATTTCATCAATCTCAAAACCCCTACTCTCAGAAACAACAAACTCTTCCTTCATCAACCAACTGTGGATCTCTTGCTATTGCCACATGCACATCACACCATATGTTCAGCATAACTTCATCCGTCAGTGAAGGATCACTCGCATATGATGAATGCAAGGCAATAAACAGGCTGATGGAGAAGATCACAGAGCTAGAGACACGCATCCGAATGATAGCTGCAGTTAGTGAGAATAGAAAGCATTCACTTATTGTTTCAGATGCAGTTATGAGTGACAACTTGGCCTCATGGCTGAATGGAAACGCAACATTACAAACAGGTTTTCCCGCTCAGTTATGCACTCATTGAAAAGCATAGTAAAAGCACTGTGGTTATTACACTGAACAAAATGTTGGTGTAGAAATGATTTTCACTTTGAAAATTCTAGTCCTTTTTACAAACAACTACAAAGAAACAGCAAGTAACACATTGAATTAAACATGAAATTCTGAAGTTCAAACCTGAAATAGTATTTTTTTTTATACAACAAACACCAATAATATTTTATTTACAACTACAACATTTTCTTTTTTTACACAGAAAAGATTATATTTTAAGGAATGTTAAAATAAAAACAGGGAAACCATCCATCATAGGAGTCTTATAGGGCCAGATTTACTAAACAGGGCAAATTAGCGTTAAAGCGCAATGCCATAAAAGCGCCGATGGGAGGGGAAATTCTGCGTGTGATTTACTGACGATGCACACATTAAAGAACACAGACACAGCCAGATCATTTCCACAATGACCAGCGCAATCTACCAAGAGCAGCGCAAATTACCACATGCTTCAAGACATGATTTTTTGGGGCTTTAAATAATGGCATAAATATCAATAATCTGACGAGCGCAAACGTTAGTAAATCAGGTTGAGTGATTCATATTAATACTCTCCTCCCATAAATTTTATGTCTGAAAGGGAAACTCCTACAAATGCATATTCAATAAGGTCAGGTGCAAAAATAACTGTGTCAGCACTAATTATTCACTGCGCATCTTTAGTAAATCCTAAGCTAGTAAGTACTATTTTAACGCCAAAAGATGGTTTGCGTTGGCGCAAGTTTTTAGTAAGTCTGGCCTTTAGAGGTTGCATTTGTCAGCCACATACATCGAGCCTGCCTCATTTCAGAAAAGTAACCATTACATGACAGCACATTTCTGTAATTGTTACTTATTATATAATGGATGATACATGGCCGACAAATGTGTCCTGTGGAGGGCACAGCCTTCAAAATGAGACAGACCTTCTAGATGGCACAGGCTGATAGGTCCAACGTATTCACATCATTCACTACATGGCACAAGCTCATTGGTCTCTGTTGCATCTGCAGCTAATGAGCCCGCTAATCAAGCAAGTTCCTCTGAAATTCAACCTTAAGATAAGTCAGTGGTTCCCAGTTCAGGTCCTGACTCCCACGAGCACTGAGATAAGTGAATGTTTTTTTCATGATCCCAAATCACTAATTGTTGCACAATCTGCATTCATTCATTTCTAAGTCAAGCAACATACACATTGTTCAAAATCATGTTTGATGTGTTAATTTGTGTATAATGCAAGGAATGCGTTCAGTAACCACAGCAGCAGCAGGAAGACAATGTCACTGCTGCGAGAAAACAGTAATTAAGCTTAGCTTGAATAAACTCATGAAAAAAAAATGAAATGGGCATTAGTGAGAACTTAGTAAGGGAGAGCAACAAGATTATTTATGCAGTGCAAATCAGCATGTATATTAACATAGGGTTGTATAAGTAATGCTAAGCAGATGGTTTGCATGCAAGGTACTCTTGTGTTATGCAGGAATGAGAGCGAGAATATTTATTTGACCAAGATACTAATAGATATTAACAAGTTAAGTGAGAAACAAAATATAATATACATTGTGCTTGTAAAGAAATATGCATTTCACCTTCAGTGTCAGTGAGCTCAATCATCCATTAGAAAAAATATATTAATGTACTAATGAAGCATATTAAGTAATACTTAGTGTGAGAACATGCAATTCATGTTCAAAGTTTGTTTCTCAGGGATGTTAATGGAATAATAAGGTTGTTGTAACTAAACAATGCTATGAATGGGATCATTATGTCTTTATGAACTTGGCAAGAGAAGACAATGAATTAATTCATGCAATTAGAAAGGATATCTATTCACATTCATCTGGGCTAAGCAATTGTAAGTGTGATTAGCTTTCACGAAAGATTGTCTTTTCAGGCACATCGGTGTAATTTTTCTTGGTGGGAGCATTCACATCTTAATTAAGAAACCTAAAATTACTGCAACTCATGGCAACCAGACACAACACGCTAATTCCTGTAAGACCCTCGAAATCCACTTTCTTGCAGAGTTTAGCTCCAGCCCTGATCAAACTCACCTGCCTGTTGCTTCCTATTAATCCTGAAGAGCTTGATTGGCTCGTTCAGGTGTGCTTGATTAGGGTTGGAGCTGAACTCTGCAGGTAAGGCCTTCTCCACACTAAAATGTTTTCATATGAATCAATCTTTTTCTCTCTGTTTTGGCCTTCTGTCCACACTAATGCTGCCTTCACGTGCTATCGGAATTATCATAAATTCCTAATCAGAAATTAGATGTGAACGCCACTCAAGTTATATATATACCATTGGGAAACTCGGAAATAATTCTGATAGCAGAGTTTCTGAGTTAGGCAGGCCATAAACTTTAAACATGGTGGAGTGGACAACCATTGCTGCTGTCAATGCTATTCTCACAACAACTACATCACTTTGTCTTGTTGCTAGTGTATTTATAGGCTATCCACCTTTTCTTCCCATTTGTAAGTTCTATGGATCTAGCTTCCGGTCTCATCTGCATCCAGCTATTTTTAGCTGTACAAAACAGTTCGTTTTGCTGCTTGATATTGAAAATTGGTGTGTCTTATCAGATTATTTTAATGTATTGTCTTAATTATGAACACACTGGTTTGTAGTGCAAACAGTTTTACCGTTTACTGCACGTTGTTATTCTCCTCGTTATTTACCGATAGCGGCTAATGAACCGGAAGTCTCACCCATAGGCTTACTTCCGCATTGAAGAAAAAGGTGGATATATGAAAGATCATTTGAGGCATATTGTATGTTTTATATACAGTGAAATAAGCATGCATTTGACCGAAACTCCAGAATTGCCAGCAAGCTGACTATCTAGCGCGGTGAATGTTTATATGATTTTCACCCACTGGGATGCTACATTTGATTCTTTCTAACAACAAAGCACTTGAAAGCGACAAGCTCGTAATCATGACTTAAGTGGGAAATAGCAAATTTCCAATAGCACATGAAGGCAGCAGACACTACTACGACGGAGCTTTTTGAAAAGGTTCTCCAAAGTGGATAAATTTGAAAATGTTGTTTTTGCGTTGTTGTGTGGACTGTGAAATTGGAGGCTTTGAAAACGATGACACACGTTTAGTCATGTGACACATACTGTACCAATAAATATTTGTTTACACTGTATTGTGCCTATTATGTGCTATTACCTTTCACACTATTGCTAAAGATGTGTTACTCTGTACACTCTTCATATCACAATCCTGCAGAGATGACAGAAAATTTACTTGCAATTGCTGTACTGCGCAAAACAAGAGGGCAATTGAGTTTTAAATCAAACATATAATGGTGATTGAGCATGACCTGGACACATCAGTGAATGGTGAGATATTTCCATGAATAAAATCCTGCATCATTGCATGAAAACTTAATATATGACCCTGGAGCACAAAACCAGTCTTAAGCAGCACAGGTATATTTGTAGCAATAGCCAAAAATACATTGCATGGGTCAAAATTATCCATTTTTCTTTTATGCCAAAAATCATTAGGATATTAAATAAAGATCATGTTCCATGAAGATATTTTGTAAATTTCCTACCGTAAATATATCAAAACTTAATTTTTGATTAGTAATATGCATTGCTAAGAACTTCATTTGAACAACTTTAAAGGTGATTTTCTCAGTATTTAGATTTTTTTGCACCCTCAGATTCCAGATTTTCAAATAGTTGTATCTCAGCCAAATATTGTCCTATCCTAACAAACCATACATCAATGGAAAGCTTATTTCAGATGATGTATAAATCTCAATTTCGAAAAAAATTGACCCTTAAAAGACTGGTTTTGTGATCCAAGGTTACATATGTCTTTTCCGTCTATATCATCTTAGTGAGCTTTTATGAGATTTTACTCGTGCAGTAAGGAGAATTTAACGTTTTCGGACATTTCAATGTGGATGAGAAACTTTTGGAAAACGCTTGAAACCGACAGTGTGGACAGAGAGCATTTCAAAACGAATGTAAACGTAGCCTAAGTGGATCTCGAGGGCCAGAGTTTCCCACTGCTGCTGTAAGGGCTGCACTCATGGCCAGACTTGCCATTGGGCTTGACTGGGCTGCAGCCCATGGGCCCCGGCTTTGCCCGTTTACATTTGTTTGATTTGTTCAGTTATATGCCAGTCAGAAATTATTAGCCGCATTTCCACTGCACACGCAAGGGCTCAATGGGCCAGCCAGGGCTAGCGGTTTACAACTACGACCTTGGAGGCCATAATCAAACAGCATAAACTGGTATTTTATGATTATTTCACATAGAAGAAGGACACGTATTGATCGCGTCTGTGCCGATTAGTTTATCACATGGCTACTTTGAACAGCTCCATTAAGCCTTTGGCCTAAAAGAGCGCACATATAGAAACCTAATGATAAATTTGTAAAATGTTCACACCTCATTTCATTACAGATGATGATTCTGTATTATATTAATATTCCACAAAATTATGCGATCTGAAGAGTTTGAGCGCTAGCTCTCTCCCGTCTCACTGCCATCACACGTGGGGCAGAAATGGCATCAAAATTAGGCTATTTAAAAAAAAAAAAAAGAGTTTCTGTTGCATATGCCTATGATAGGACTTAGCCTATCCCACAAACAAGAGTCCTGTTTTTTTCCAAATATCTGCACCATCACAAATGTATAGCCTACAATAAACTTCAACTTACTGAACTGTCAGACACAAAATTCTGTTTTGCTCCGTCAGAAAATAGTATTGCATCTCAGAGCAACACGGTGTTTTGTTCCTCAGCGTTAAACGGATCAAAAATGATTCCATCAGGCTATAAGTACAGTCATTTGCGACGTTAAATGAATCAGCATTTTAAACGAATCAGTTGATTCAACTCACTCATTAAGACAGTCACTTGCTGCCACTTACTGGCGGTTATTTCATATTTTAAAAATTAGCTTTTTTCTTTCTTTTTTTAAATTTGTTTTATTTTGGCAGTCATATAACATTTAAATATAGAAATATTAAATTTAAACTTTACATAATTCATGCAAAATCCATCTATGGATTTTGTTGATAGTAATTTAATTTGATTGTTAATAGCCAACATGACTTTTTATTTGGATTTAATTTGATTAAATAAGACCCTGACATTAGAGGACACAGATATAACAATACATATACATAACATACACACACACACACACACACACACACACATATATATACAGTTGTGTTCAAAATAATAGCAGTCCAACATCACTGACCAGATCAATCACTGTTTTTGGTAGAAATTATATTTCTATATGGCAAATAGGTGTGTTTACTAGTAGGTGTGGTAGAGTAATAGAAAACCAATAGACCCAACAGTCGTGACATGCATGCTGTTGATTCTGTGTAACTGAATTATTAATTGAAAAGGGCATGTTCAAAATAATAGCAGTGTGGAGTTTAATTAGAGAGGTAAATCATTCTGTGAAAAAACTGGTGTCAAACAAGTGGCCCTTATTTGGGGACGAAGGCTGCAAAATGTTGTACTGTGCATTTCTCTGAAAATCTGAGTAAAATGGGTCGTTCAGACATTGTTCAAAAAGAATAGCTCACTTTGATTAAAATGTTGATTAAAAGAGGGGAAAACATATAAAAAGTGCAAAAAATGATAGGATGCTCAGCTAAAATGATATCTCAAATGCTTTAAAATGGCAACCAAGAAAGATGTGGAAGAAAACGGAAAACTACCATTCGAATGGATCGAAGAATAGCCAAAGACTCAGATGATCCAATGATCAGCTCCAGGGTGATCAAATAAAGTCTAAAGTTAACTGTGAGTACTGTAACAATTAGAAGATGCCTATGTGAAGCCAAGCTATCGACAAGAAACAACCGCAAAGTCCCATTGTTGAAAAAATGAAGAGGTTACAATTTTCCAAAGAACACATTGACTGGCCTAAAGAGAAATGGCACAATATTTTCTGGACTGATGAAGCAAGATTGTTCTTTTTGGGTCTAGGGGCCGCACACAGTTTGTCAGACAACCCCCAAATACTGAATTCAAGCCACAGTACACTGTGAAGACAGTGAAGCATGGTGGCGCAAGCATCATGATGTGGGGATGTTTCTCATACTATGTGTTGGGGCTATTTATCGCATTCCAGGGATCATGGATCAGTTTGAGTACATTAAAATACTTAAAGAGGTTATGTTGCCTTATGCCGAAGAGGAAATCCCCTTGAAATGGCTGTTTCAACAAGACAACAACCCCAAACACACCAGTAAGCAAGCAGCATCTTGGTTCCAGACCAACAAGATAAACGTTATGGAGTGGCCAGCCCAATCTCCAGACCTTAATCCAATAGAAAACTTGTGGGGTGACATCAAAAATGCTATTTCTGAGGCAAAACCAAGAAATGCAGAGGAATTGTGGTATGTAGTGCAATTGTCCCATGGGCTGGAATACCTGCCAGACTCCATGCAACACAGATGTGAAGCAGTTCTCAGAAACCATGACTATACAACTAAATGTTAGTTCAGTCATTCACAAGAAAGCTAAATCTTCAAGCATTTTTTCTGTTTATACAGTAAATGTTTGACTTTGTAAAGAAAAATGAACAGCCTAATATTCCTTTTTCTTTACTTTCTGTAAAGTAATAACAAATTTGCTAAATTTTTCTTCATGTTTTGATTTAGAATAGAATGTGCAATGTTCCCAATGCATTTGTGTGTATTGAAGTAAAAGGTATTATAAGGATTTTGAGCTTTACTCGCTTTTTTAAACACACTGCTATTATTTTGAACACAACTGTATATATATATATATATATACATATACACACACACACAGTGTGTATATATATTCAACTGTGTGTGTGTGTATATATATATATATATATATATATATATATAACAGTAAATGTGTAGTGTTGGTGTGCTTCCAGGAACAGGGCTGGGAAACAGCGCATATATCAGCAGTATATATCGACAAACCATCATCACTGATCATTATATTCAAGTGAAAATATTTCTTTGCATTCATAATGTATTCTGCAGTTCTCAGTTTGCTATGGGGACTTGTTACAGCAGCAGCAGTGATGCAATGCCTTTTGCAGGTGACCATTGCCTCTTTGTTTGGAAGATGAGACATATTCCTCCATATCGCGCCTTTGTATAGACGTGTACACATGACGTCACAGTAGACAGTTGCTTGCGGCTACACCAACTGAGTGGCAGAAAGACTGAGTGGAAGCATTAGTGTTCAGCTTGAAACGCTTCTAAAATGGGAAAGAGCTCTTGTTCAGTTGACTGTACAAATGGGTTCAATAAGAAAATAAGCTATCTTTTCACAGATTGCCAAAGACTACAGAAAATAGAAGCAAATGGATCACTGCAATTTGCAGAAACAATTGGATTCCAGACACCCAAAAGTGGATTTGTAGTTATGTTTTGTCATGTATGTTGAATTTGGGGGTAAAGTTAAGCCCTACCTCATATATTGCATTGACTACTCAATTAAATATTTGCATCTTATTTTCTATGTAACTATAAAGTTTTCGTCAGCATGTATTAAAAAAAAAAACATTATGATGAGGCTTGTGTTCTACAAAGAGACAATGTTAAATTTAGATTCAGTTTAGACCGCTGAACACTGTATTTTCTGCCTCATGGTTAAAGCTGACAGTTATCCATTTGACTTTCAGTCATTATGTTTCTACAAAATATATTGGTAACATTAGTTTATGCACTAATTCTCACTATTAACTAGTTTCTTATTAGCATGCATGTTACTAGCATATTGGCTGTTTATTAGTATTTATAAAGCATATTAATTCCTTATTCTGCATGATGATCCCTTAATGCTACCCCATACCTAAACTTAACAACTACCATACTAAGCAGCAAACTAGGAGCTTATTGAGGCAAAAGTCATAGTTAATTGTTAATACTAGTGAGAACTGATCCAGCTATATTGTATATTGATGTCTAACAGAAAAAAAACCATCAAGGCTGTGCTTTATATATTTCCCTGGCATTGAAATCAGGTACAAATATGTCAGGAAAACTAATTCCTGGAAACATGTCAATGTGCTTGGACCACTAGCTCCTTGGTAAGTATCACTGTTGAGTCAATTTAAGCTGGTAATAGTTTGTTTTACTCCCATTTTCACACTTTCTTTATCTACAGACTTTACGTCATGCAATTTGTGAGCTTAACTCTATTTATGGACTGACATATTTGATCTAAATCTATAAGTGGAAAACATTGTTTAATCAGTATGCATATGGTGCAGTGTGTGCACTGCTGCCTGCATTCTTAGGCATGTATTTTTAACTCCAGATATGTGTGTGGCATGGTTCATACATCAGGCAAACGTATTTTATTTTACATGATTAACTCAAATGAGGTAAAAATGATGTCTCGCAGATGCTTTTTTCTCTATTAAATGAATTTCTCAAGGCATTCAAAGTGGCGGGAACATGTTCCACCCACAAATTACACTCTGATATTAGCTCTGCCATTGATCATTACTGTTGCTTGCAAAATTAAAGACACTAAGCAGTGTCTTGCATGAGTAATAAAGAGTGACAACATGCATTAAACATTTAGAAATAAACAATATCATTTAATTCAATTGTTGTTACCTGGATGATCAACAACCGGTGCATTAAGAGCTGGGGGTGTAAACTTTTGAACAGGATGATGATGTGCCGAGTTCTTTAGTTTTTTTTTTAAAGACTTCTTTTATTATTGTTGTTTTTATTTAGTACTGCCCTTCAGAAGCTACATAGTTACATGTTTCCCAGAAGACCAAATAAGTAAGATTTACCTCAATCATCAAAGACTGTAGAAGACTGACCAGATTCAATATGACCACATTTGAGCATGTCACAAACCGTCCTTAAATGTCATTGTTATTATTACTACATATAAGTAACCCTGCAATAAAAAAACAAACAAACAACAAACAAAAAAAATGCAAGTTTCCTATCTCAAAGTAATACCTCAGTTTAAAATATGAGTTGTTGTATTGTGTCTTTATGAAACACTCAGATTTGAAATCGCCCTATACATAATTAAAATTTTTCCTATGCACTGCCCTTAATATGCATATATGTAAATGGAGGCATGGTCCTAATAACTCATTTCTGTCAGTCAATCACAAGTGCGATGCTGTTGTCGAGTAAGGCCGTCCAATGTTGCTCTGCTCCTGGATGTAGACAAACTGCACCTCCAAAAATGTGAACAGCCTTCCAGAGGATAATTAGAAATGCATGGCTAGAACTATTAGAAATGCATTAGAACTATTAGAAATGGATGGCTGAAGTTTATTTTTAATGATGTGTCTGAGTGACTGAACAAGAATGCTTTTGTTTGTTTGTCTCATTTCACAACAGACACTTTTCTTAATTATTCTCTTGCTGCCGGCTTTTCTTAATATCTTCCACTGAAAGCTATTGCAGTGCCCTTGGAGGCAATTGTTGTGGTTGAGTTGATTCATTTTAATCTGACAGCAATAAAGGTTGGGGTTTCCTTGGGTCTTCATTCAGAAGAAATCTATAGCTTAAGGACAATTTGCAAGTTGTTGAACCTGTGGAATATATTTTGGATGAAACAAAGTAGACATCATCACTATCTACCTATTCTCTGGACATTGCAGCAGTTGAGTTTGAAAAGGTCTCAACAATGTTCAAGTGTCCTATCACCATTCGAGTCTTGATCATTTGCAAGGTAGGTTTATCTCAAGATATCTCAATAAAGAATGACAGAGGGTTGATAAGGGCCCTGCTCTCATGCATATTACTCAATACACTTCAACGTTTGGCCAGATTTTGGGGTATTGCCTGAAGGGTATTTGCTTTGTCTTTTCAGATGTAAGGAAAGTGCAATGATGCACTGAGCTGAAGTCTTCGCTTAAAGTGAAATCCTCATTCTTCACAAGACAGGGAAGCACAGTGCAAGCTCCATAGGAATGACTCCTTCAAATAAGTCTTGGGCTATGCCCGGGGGATAGCCAGTAGTAAAGTGAAAGTGTCTCAGTTTGTCTGTCAATGGACAAACCTTTTTGACACTATGACAGTGGGTCAATGTAGGATTTCTCTTCACAGTCTGAACATGGATGCATAAGCCTCCTTTGATCATAGTGGAAAAGCACCTGATCATTGAAATGGTCATGTCACCTGTGGAAAGAATTAGTTATCCTGACTTTAAGATATCACAACACTGGCATCGATTTCTTGGCCTTTTCCCGCAGAGAAAAACTGCTCCCAAAACACCACTTCTTGTGGCCTTATCCTCAGTTGGTAGAGGCTTCTGGTCCAGTTGTTGGTCTTTGGATGATTTGGTTTGAAACTAAGCATTTAACTTTTTCAGTACATACTACCAATTTCAAAAATGTTTTGCTATCCATTGCAACACGGCATCAACTAATGATGGCTCATCACTTACGTGCCAGCCCTGGGAAAACCGCATTGTTACGTGAATACAGTTTGCAATATGCTGCTAAAACTTGGGATGCAGCAGGCTTCCAACAAGTCTTCCATTAAATACTTAAGTGTTTTACTGTGAAAACAACATACAAAGTGGGATGATTCTGCCTTATGGTTGCACTGGAGGTAGGGATGGGCGATATATCTCATGCCTTATGCATGCGCATCTCGTCAGTAAAGCCGGTTCCTTGATTAGCGGTAAATCTCCATCACCTGTTTTCAAATGGAGCGGCGTTTAATACACACAGCCGTAGATCACTGACAAGCTACGCAATATCGCGTTCATTATCGCAGATGAATCGCCTTCGATAATGAACGCGATATTGCGTAGCTTCTCAGTGATCTACGGCTGTGTGTATTAAACGCAGCTCCATTTGAAAACAGGTGATGGAGATTTACCGCCAATCAAGGAACCGGCTTTACTGAGGAGATGCGCATGCATATCGCATGAGATATATCGCCCATCCCTAACTGGAGGTTTGCCTGACATTGCCGAAATGATACAGTATGCCATTTTGGACAGAAATGTTAGTTTCACTGTGAAGAATTTTAGTGCTTGGTATGATGAACATTTGAGATGTTATTGTCTTCAGTCAAGTGTGGATGTGTACCAGGCACTTGGTGACTGCTATCCTCTGGCAGCTTACTGTCTGGATTACAAAAATAATGCACCCTTCAACGTTTTCTGATATTGGTCAGGCTGAACATAAAATGATCTGTCAGGATTGTAAATGACATTGCATTTTGGGGTGAGCTGCAGATTTTCAGACACATCTGACTTTAGATTTGTCAATTTCATGCTGTTTTGTGTTTTTTTTTTTTTTTTTTGTCTTTTTCTTATTGCAGCACTAAGAGTAATTATTGACCCGGAAATCAGGGAGGTACACCCTCAGGAGTCTCAAATACAGTGGATGAACAGAAGATAGCTATTAGGGAGGCTTTTGATATTACTGATGATTGCGGTCTACAGTCTCTATAAAGATTTCGACTTCCTTTCCCTTAGATCCACTGATCAATTTCAGCACAAGGGTGCCATCAAAGTTATTTACCCTGCTCCTGTCATTTTGATATTGTATGCAGAAAATGAAGTAATCCCTACTTCCAGTACATCACTGTCAGCAGATGAAGTTTCTTCTATTGCTTCCACATAATGCTGGGCGGACCAAAAACCTGTATCACTTTTTCCGCATTCACTAGCTCTAGAGATACTGTCATCCTATTCCTGCAAAGTAATATGCTCAAAAAGGCTATGAAGGTTTGCAAAAGAGCCGATAGCCTTCTAAATATACAAAATGTAAAGAGGGATGTAAATGAGCATTTGGTTAATGCTGCTCACACTCACACACGTGATATCCTTATGGGATGCAGATTGCCAGTGTGGCTGAAGCCATACTGCAGGAATTCCTGAACACGTTATATATGATCATTTTCTTTATATTTGGGTGATACTGTAACACAGTTTACAGCAGATGAAGACAATAGCATAGAGAAACCAAGTGCAGAGTTTTTTAAAAACAGTGAAATCCAAAATCATAAAACAAACCATAAAGATCGACAAGAACTTGACAATAATAAATGACCATGCAGGCATGGAAACATGAAACAGCAACAAAAAAGAAAAGGCAAACATGAGGGTTTAAATATATTACTATAATGATTACACGACAAGATAAGCTAACCAATAAGAAGACAAAACTGATAACCACATGAAAAGACAATTTGGCAGCAAGATAAACAATTGTCACAGTTATGGACGTTTCTTTTGACATTCATTTGTTTCTCCTTCAGTTCCTGAACAATGTAACCCGCTGATTATCCACTATAGTGCGATGCATTGTTATGCAAACTAACTAGATAGTCACAACTGTTTCCCAAACGCAGTCGCATCTCAGAGATGCTGGTGTGTTGAACATGGCACCTGATTTACTATTTTTTCGTTCACTGTCATTTTGTTTTGATGTTTGATTCTCCGCAGGTCCCCTCTCGCATCATACTCTGGGGTTCCCTTAGATATTTATGCACATGCGCGCACTTCCAAAAACGGCGCTTATTGAGGACGCACACAAATATATAGATTAAAATGTAAATAAAACTGAACATATAGATTGTTATCTTGCTTATTGTGCCCAAGAGCAAAATTTAAGTCCATATGTCCATATATCCATATGTCCATATGTCTTACTAACAAGAAAACTATACTTTTAACCACAGGTCAAGAGCTGTAGTTTAACCACGTAAGTTTGCAACGCTGTTTGTGAACGTTCATTTGAACTGTGTTTCAGGAAACAACGAATCTTTGAGCTAAGTCGGTAACGATGGAACTTGTGACCATAGCTGGCTAACGATGCTTTTGGGAAATGCACCCGTTTAGTTCTAGTTTTCTTACAACATACGGTTTGCTTTGCATTACAGTATACAGCATATCCCTTTAGGTGAGTGCATTGTATGCAGGGGTACTATGTATTAGTACTATACTATGTATAGTAGTTATTAACTTTTTCCCCGCCAGCTTTTTTGAAAAAAAATTGCCAGCCACCGCCAGCATTTTTAATGATTTTGACTAAAATTTCATGGCCCTTTTGAATATTTTGTTTTACGAATATCTGAACATGCAATACACCAAAATAAAGAACAGACCCTCTACTTTTAAACAAACAAACAAAAAAAATCTGTTTTATTCTAGCTTCAAGCATTCTTTTTAACAACACTTGAATGTAGTTTTCATAAAAAATGCAACATTTTGAGCAAAAAGCTGAGAAATTTTTTATCAAATACTACATCTTGATCATATCCAATACTATTATCAAAGCGAAGATGCAGTAGATGGCTTCCATCAGCACTCCCAAAGATTGCACAGTCCTTTACCACTTCCTGGATCGACATTTCACTCGGTAACATTAGGCAGTTTTCATTTATATGCGGCTTAGTGTTGAGGATCACATTATTTTTCATATGCATATTCTTATGCATGAGATTGCTTGTTTCTGCATCTTCCTGGTCTGTGTTTTTGATCAACACATTCTAGACTCATTAAGGAGATGCGTAATAGTGCCCCGAGTGTATAATAGTGAGAACATGGAAACCCAGATAATTCCGTGTTTGGCAGGGAAAGAGTTAACTGAGAGCTGATTCATTTGCAGTGTTCTGGAAGATTATGAAATTTGTAAAGTTTTGATAACTTTATTATATAGTGGCAAACTATGTGTTCTGTATGGTTTGCTAGTCTTAGCTGGTCTGGATCACAGTTCCTCAAATCTGATCCTGGAGGGCCCCTGCCCTGCAGAGTTTAGCTCAAACTCACCGACCTGTGATTTTCTACTGATCCTGAAGACCTTGATCAGCTTGGTGAGGTGTGTTTGATCAGGGTTGAAGCCAAACTCTTCAGGGCACTGGTCCTCCAGGATTGGTATTCTGGTTTAGCGGTCCACTAGCCTGACATGTCCAAGAAGACAAGCCTGACTAGACTGGCAGAGCAGCTAAGACCAGTAAAGCCGGGCTCATACTACAGGAGTTTTAAAATCCTAACCGATTATGAAATCTGGTTGCAGCGAACACATAAGGAGAATCTTTGCAGGCTATCTTCACTCAAATCTTAAACATGCACACACTACAAGATTTGAAAATCAAAGATACAAGATATTAAGATTATCATGCCAGAGGGAGCGCCTCACATGATCTCACGCAGCAGATCGTCACTGATATTTCAGTGATGTTTACATAATGCTAGCAGCTTTCTGCACTCACCTGGTACATTCAAAACTGAGGTGATTTCTCTCCAGCGCTTCTCTTTCTCCTTACTGTGCGTTCACACCGCCGGCAGCAAGAGCGTCGAAGTGGCTGGAAAGTGGTTCCGACCACATTAGTTCCCAAGCATTTTTGCGCTAGAACGCTTTGTTTTTCAGCGGGAATGTAATTAATTTCCTCAAAACAATATCGATTTGACCAATTACATTAAGGCTACTCTTCAACCAGGACAGTTTGTAATGTAGGCTGCGCACAAATTAACGTTAATGTTAATTAAAGACCAAGGCAACGTCTCCTATAAACTACATGTTGAAAGTAACCGTGAACACAAAAGCCACACCACACAAATGGCTTTTAATTGGTTTATTTCGTTAGCAAACTTGTAACTACAATTAAGTTCTTTCCATCGATCAATTTCTTACTTTCACATTTAAAATATTTCATGAGGTAAACTTATACCCTACTTGTGGTCAGTCTGCACAAGCTTGTTTGGTTTGCGGCCCCTTTAAATACAAGACAAGCATTTGATCTACGTCAGATCGTCCACGACTCTTTCTACAGCAGTGATCCTCAAATCTGGCTTGCGAGAGCCACTTTCCTGCAGAGTTTAGCTCCAACCCTAATCAAACAAACCTACCTGTGATTTTCTAATGGTCCTGAAGACAGATTATCAAACTCAGGTGTGTTTGATTAGGGCTAGAGCTAAACTCTGCAGGAAAGTGGATCTCATGAGCCAGATTTGAGGATCCCTGTTCTACAGTGTTGCTGGCAGGGCGGCCAGGGCGAAATTTGACTCTCTCGCTGGTTACAGTTACGGTTGTGAGACGTTTTCGACACATTATACAGACAGTCATGTTACTACAAAATGTCAAGAAGCAGTTTCCTCCGTCTCCACCATCCAACGGGGCCATACAGCAGCTGTTTTGGTCGTGCATTGGCTATTGTGAAAATACTGACGTAATCATAGCGGTCATCATCCCGATTTAAATCCTAAATATCAAACATGTTGGATATTAATCAGGGTGGCTCCGATTTGTGTGCGAGCAGATTGAGAGATTCAAGATTCAATTGGTGTACGCCTCACATTATAATCCGCGTCGAACATCGGGACCGATCGAGGTGCTCTGCAAGATTTATGCTCCGATTCTCGGGAGGGGGAAATCGGGGCTAAATCAGGCTAAAAATCCTGTAGTGTGAGTCAGGCTTAAGCCATTTTATGCTGGTTTAAGCCTGTTTTTCTCCAGCTAGGTTGTTTATACCCTTGTTGTCTCATTACAAACTGATCATATAGGTAGCTCAAGGTGAGCAAGCCCTCGGAATGAAAAAGTTTTGAGTGTCAAATAGGGGTGTGCCCGAAGCCGAATACCTTATTCGGAAAGGAACGGATAATGGCTTCAAAAACAAATAACGGATAACAAGTAATTTTGCCCGAATATACGGCTGAGGCTGGCCCAGTCTAGTGTTTTTAGATAACAGGTGAGCCAGGGCATCAGCGCAATATTTTACACAACCCAGCAAGCAATAGCCGTCATTTCCCCGTCTCGGTTAACTGTAGACCCGATATAGTTCGGCTATGTGTAACCCACTTCTAGCCCAAATAACCTTGAATTTGGTTAAACGTTGTTTTTTGGCAAAATAACTTGCGAGATGTATGATATTCCATCATGTAAGCAAAGTCAACAGCGTTTGCAAGGTGTTTGATTTCATTTCTTTGACATGTTTGTTGCGTAGCCTGTGCGTAGCCACGATTTAGCTCGTAGTCAGAGTGGCTATTTGTAGCCCACTTACAGTCAAATCTGATTCACTGTAGTTTTTGGTCAGGCAGTGCATGAGATGGTTGATATCCCATCATGTTCACAGTGTCAATAATATCCAGAAAGAAGTAAGTGTCATTTCATGACCTGGGGTCCGTTCTTCATACGTCGCTTATTACATCTGAGATGATTTGAAAGATTCCAGATCTTCTAATCCTGATAACTGATCTCTGGCTAATTTGGTTCTTCAAACAAATTTGCGTATTAGATTAAAATATCTGGATTAAGTTGTCTAAGATTACTGCGCGTTCTTGCGTTCTTCCTGAACAGGGCAGATGTATCGATACTCGAAACCACGATCAGCAATGCAGTGATTGGCTGGCAGCAAAACAGCAAACGTAATGACATCATATAATTAAAAAAGACACCTGACGAAAAAGTTGACAAATTTCTGGACCTTTATAAGGAAACAGCCAAGTGAACAAAACTACATAAATGTTATAATAGAT
>JAFVLL020039498.1:0-12109 GCA_021397915.2 Tor tambroides | reverse complement strand
TATTTAAGTTAAACTAAAACCATTCATTCAAATTAAAGGAACACCATTGATTCTAGTTAGTTGTACATGGATGGTTCTATTTAGTTTTACATGCTCCATTCACGTGGAACCACTGTCCATGATTGAATCATGTTCAGCCAAAGAGCTATTTTTTTGAGTGTAATTTCTCAGATGAATGGCAGGCTCCTGGAGGTTGATTGAAAGACTGGCTGAGATCCATTCTTCTGATTTTTGGATTTTGGGTGTAATTTCCTTTGATCTGCAGCAATGTATGTACTGATGTACTCTGGTTCAGGCTTTTCTGTGCTGATGAAAGCAGTCAGCATATGGGAAGCAATTTGTAGGTTGTAGGGGAGGAATCACAAGAACCACTGTTTACCACTGTTTCCATCATACTATGTGACTGCAGGCACCATATTCTGGTTTTACATTTACCATGATGAGATGCATGAAATATCAGGAGGAGGAATTCACCAAACCCAAGCATATTTTTGCAACCTTGTGACAGTGAATCCTTCCTTTTTTAATCGGTATGCTCATCCTGCACATCTAAACTCACAACATGGGTTTTAAGCTCAACCTTCCTGTCTTTAGAAGAAATGGAGTTTATAATGCTAACATATTTGTGTGACAACCGATACAGCTCAAGCTTTTTTTCAGTTATGTTAACCACAGTTAACCTAGTCTCAGTTAACCTAGTCTCTACCAACTTCATGCAAAAACATTTCTGGAACATTAGACCTCTAACCTTAAACCACAATCTGCAGACAGCAAGATTTTTAAAGGTCGAGTGTTACTATTCAGTTTGCATTAGTAAAACTCCCTGGGGAGTTTGAGGGGGATCTTCCTCCCTTCCAATTACAGTATCTAATTGTTTTGAAAATATTTCATTTTTTTAGATTTGCAATGTACTTCAATATATATTACTATTCAATATATTACTATTTTTGAGGTTTGGAACTTTCATTTGTTAGTCAGTTAAAAAGAATGTGTAGCCTGTTGGTATAGAGTTTTGGTGGTTGTATCTGAGTGAGAAAAGAATTGTACAGTACATGTACAGTATTTGAAAGATGTAGTCAATGAATGTATTTTGTGCCAAAGCAATGAAAATAATCCATTTTAGTCCATATGGTCTGCTGTTCACTGTGTGTTTTGAGAAACTGTTGAGAAAAAAGTGACCTAAGTATTTAAAAATGGATTGAAGCCATCATAAAAAATACTCTCTTTGTAGTATGTTTGTGCTTTTCTGACAACATTCATTTCTTGTAAACTGGCAGGTACTGTAGGTAGCCTAATAACTCATTGTAATAACTCAAATAATATTGTTATTTATTTGCTTGCTTATTTTATCCTCACATTGATGAATTGTATAGGTATGTCTTCAAAGATGTTCAATCTTGAAAACTCATTACACACATACTATATGTATGTGGGCTGTACAATCCTCTCAGATTAACTGCCAAATGTACCATTTCTTGCATAATAATGTGGTTAAAAAAAAAAAAACTAGATAAACAGCTGCACAGAAGATATTTAACAAAACATTATAGAAGTAAATAAAACAGAAAACATATGGTAGCTTTCATTGCATATAAGAATAATGGTAAATTGAGTAACATTTCAAATACAGAAAAACAAATCTATTTCTAATCTGCATCCAACCATGTCAGCTATAACAGCTTTTATCTTCTTGTAGTCTGGGTGATAATGATCAATACAATGATAACAAGGCCAATACCAAGGCCGATATGATTCAGGGTGCGCGCCGTTTTGGAGTTCTTCTCTGCTAATTCTCGCTGTCCTGAGTAGTTGGCATCTCGAGTCTGTGAAAACAATTATGAAATTATGATAATGTCAGCCACTTCTGTTCTCATTTCTTTGAGCCAATGGCAGATGGGGAAGTTCTCAAAAGAGGGTTCAAACTCCTCTCTTTGTGGATGGGGTTTCTTAGTTAAACACTTAATGTTCCATTTACATTTGATGGAAGTGGCACACAAAGAAAATCTAGTGTAGATTTTGCGAGATAAAAGTGAGAATTGTGAGAAATAAATTTTCAACTGCCAGAAAAAAGTCAGAATTTTGAGATAAAAAGTTGCACTTACCTTTATTATTATTATTATTTTCATCTTGACAGCTTGATTTTTTTGTGATATATTATGTCAATGGACAAATCTAATAATACAAAAATGCAATATTAAATAATTATATAATCTATACGTGTTATCTATTTCCATAGCGACACGTGACGTCATGCAGGCACAATAGCGCTGTATGACAGACATAGCCTATGGCTTTTATTTAGTTTTTTCCTTTTTTATTTAAAATATCCACAAACTTGTTTTTTGGGGCCGTTGAATGCTTGAATCTGATTGGCTGACGACTGTTCTAAGGTGTGCAATTATTTTCAGGGAAACGCACAGCGAACGTAGTTCCAGGCATGTCTTGACCGCATTACAGTTCCATATCAGTTCGCCAAATGATTTCAGTTCAGTTCAGGTCTTACAAAAAGCACAGAAGGGCTCCCAAATAAAATTCTGCTTAGGGGCCCATAAAGGCTTGGGATGGCCCTGGTGTGTATATATAACTTTATATTCCATTATCCATTTACCATGAATTTTTGATGATTACCAAACTTTTTACTCCTTATGACTAAAAATTTAAACCATGCTACAAACATGCCTATTTATTTTTGACTTCTCTAATTGCATGAACCTCATTTTTGTGGAGACATTCTACAAACATTTTATGCAATTTTATGCATAAAACTTATTAATGTTAAAGAAATTACATAAAAGGAAAGCGCATAGACCAATACTTACAGAGCAGGACTAAACCAGTGCAGCAATGCCCAGAGGTAAGCAGCAGCACAGCATGGTGAAGATGGAGTAACCCAGGTAATCTGGCACTGGATTGGTCAGTGGAGCGGCGGTCACAAAACCAGCAGGCTGTGCAGCGACCACAGTTTGTCTTGAATATGGCCCCTGGGCATAGGAGCCCTGGGGGGCTGGCTGGCTTGGAAAGGAGGGAGGATATCTAGCAGGATTGTGCTGGTACGCTGGTGGTGCTGCTGCTGGCATTCCTGATTTCTCAGATGAATTGTAGGCTCCTGGAGGCTGATCGAAGGACTGGCTTGGATCCATTCTTCTGATTATTGGATTTTGACTGTTCTTTTTGCCTTGCTCTGCAGAGATGTATGTATTACTGTACTCTGGTTCGGTCTTTTCTGTTCTAATGAAGGCAGTGAGCAAATGGGAGGTGAGATGTAGGTTGTAGGGGAGGAGGGTCAAGAACTTTGCCACTGTTTCCATTATACTATATGACTGCAGGCACCACATTGTTCTGATTCTTTTTTTTTTATTTTGTCATTTTGGTCTAATTTAAGTATACTTATTCATTGCTTTGTTGTGTTATTTGTCAAACATTTTTTAAAGAATGAAATGTTTTTTGGCCAAATTATTCCTCACTAGATCTATAGATGAACTCATGTAAATAATTTGATCTTCATTGATCATGACATTTTAAATTATAACACCAAGTGTGTTTAAATTATATTTTAGGCTGTATTAAAGGACACCTTCTTATATAATATGTCTCACAATTTATGATATCCAGTGTAGATGATCACGGCAAGTACTGTAGATGACAATAAAAGGATGAACCCTGACATTCTTTCTCTGCCTGTTGATCTCTGAAAATGTTAGCATGAGGTTACAATGGTCTCACGTAACTCACGCAAGCGCATATTTCTGGAACATCCGACCTCTAAACTCAAACCACAATTTGCAGAAAGCAAAAGATTGTGTGTTACTATACATTTTGTACTGGTAATAAAGCTATGACTTGTGTTGTCTCTTCACGTTTTTCTCACAGGTATATACACATTGATTTGGATAGGTGTTTGAGGGGTTGTGATTCAATAGTGCAACTTCATTCTTATGTGATTTTTCTATTTTTAGGGTGATCTCAGCTGCATTTGCACTTGTCTTTGAGTACGCAAGGCAGATGAATATCTACTGTGTTGGTCTACCTTTTATAGGTGGCGGCCATTTATGAGTGCTGAATGACTGGCAAATGACATGCTTTATTGAAACTGACTTAGTTCCAAGCTGTGTTATTTTAGTTACTAGTTTTTACTATATTTTGGGCATTTATTGGACTGTAGATGACAACAAAAGGATGAACCATGACATTCTTTCTCTGCTTGTTGATCTCTGAAGATGTTGGCATGATGTTACAATGATATGTACCTCATGCAAGTACATATTTCTGGAACATCAGACCTCTAACCTCAAGCCACAATCTGCAAACAGCAAAAGATGGAGTGTTACCATTTTGCCTTGACAAGCTGAAATAAAAAAAGCTTTTTTTTTTTTTTTTTAAATATTTTATTTCAAGTGAAAAAGTTATGGTTTTAATTTTAGTTTCACTTTTTGTTTTAGTTTGCTATAGTAAGCCTGGTTCCAAGTGATTGGTAAATTAAATATTTTTACTGATGTGGCTAATATTTGTGCCCTATTGTTTACAGTACCTCTTCTGCATCTGTTTGTTGAGAGATTTGGCAGCTGAGGGTTACTGCAGTTGCTCATTCATTAAAGTATGTTTTGCTTGTTGGGGCAGACCAGCCACTGCTTTTTTTTATTTTAGCATTTTGGTGTAATTTAAGTGTACTTATTATTCATTGCTTTGTTGTGTTATTTGTGTGGTGCTGCTCTCCTCTGTTTGTGTGTTGTAGTGTGTTTTGTACAGGTCCGGTTATGGTGTGGCACTGGTGGTGCGCTGTGTATAAGTGTTGGCACGATAATGGTGGATAATGTTTTTTTTTTTAAAAAGGGCATTGCTCATTTGAGGCTTGTACTGTGGGTTTTTCTCCTATGTGTCTTTCATGGCAAGTTGAGGCAGCATGAGCATGCCTCCTTGAATCTGAGGAGAGCAATTACTTTTGTGGGTTTTATTAAAATTGTTGTTTTAATATAACAGTGTTAGTTTAATAAAATACTATCTGTGTTACTAATACTAATTTTATTATACTAATCTGTGTTAGTATAATAAAAAAATTGTGCTGATATTTCTATTACGTTTGAATTTAATTATATTATCTTGTGGTTTAGTGTGGCATCACTAAACCACAATGTAATATAATTAAATTGTTTGGAGGTGGCTTAGTCCTTTTGTTGTTCTGACAATCATGGTCATGGGTTAGTCCTGCCTCTCATTTATTTCCTTTGTGTAGTAGGTAAATTGGAGGAAATTAAGTTTGAGGAAATATGTGAGGAAGGAATGATAGCAATTGATTCAAATCAAGAAATTGACAACTTAAATGAGAAAGTTTGTGTAACAATACTTGAGGCAGCATTAGAATCAATACCAAAAAGGCAAAATGGCAAGAAAAGCTGTTCCAAAGTGGATGGAAGGCTGTAGTAAAGCTGTGAGAGACAGAAATAAGGCTTTTAAGAGAAATAAGCTTCTTAAGAGAACACATAATTATACCCATTTAATATCATATAAGAAACCCCAAGCAGTGGTGAGAAGACCTATAAGACAAGCTAAAAGAAGATGCATTTATAAAAGCTGGACAGGATGGAAGACCAGTCAATTAACTATCCATTAACACTACATGATTTGAAAAGAACTATTTGTAATTCAAACAATACTCATTCATCTCCAGGAAAGGATCACATAGGATACATAATCCTGTGACATCTTAAAGTTGGAGCTGTGAGAAAAAATGTAGAATTGTAAAAGAAAGGAAGGTTTCCGAAAGTTTGGAAAGAAGCTATAATAATTCCTATTAGAAAGCATAAAGGACCCTTCAAAGCCTTCTAATTATAGACCAATAGCATCAAATGTGTGCAAGATAATGGAAAGGATAGAAACATTGACATATTTATTGGAAAAATGAGGAATAATAACAAAATACCAAAGTGGATTTAGAAAAGAAAGAGGCACGATGGATCCTATTGTATGTTTGGAGAGCAAAATTAGAAAAGCGCAAATAAATAAAGAAACAGTTATAGCAGAGTTTTTTAATGTTGAGAAGGCAGATGATATGATGTGGAAGGAGGGTCTTCTGATAAAATTAAAACTGATGAATATAGAAGGAAGAATATTAAACTGGATAACAGATTTTATGGCAGATAGAAAGATCTAGGTAAGAATTGGAAATGAAGTATCAAATAAGTTTGAGATAGAAAATGGAACTCCACAAGTTCCCAAGTAATTAGCCTATTACTTTCTTCTATAATGATTAATGATGTTTTTAATCAGGTACATCAAGATACAGGCAGATCTCTTTTTGCAGATGATTGGGCTCTGTGAAAAAGGGGAAGATTGTTTTGCATGTTAATGTGAAGATGCAGGAAGCAATCAGAAGGTTAGAAGAATGGGTGTATGAATGGGGATGTACATTTTCTGTGGAGAAAACATATTTAGTAATTTCCTCTAGGAAGACAGTTATTCCAGAAATGAGCCTGAAAATACACTGAACAAAATTATAAACGCAACACTTGTTTTTGCCCCCATTTTTCATGAGCTGAACTCAAAGATCTAAGACTTTTTCTATAAAAGGCCTATTTCTCTAAAATATTGTTCACAAATCTGTCTAAATCTGTGTTAGTGAGCACTTCTCCTTTGCCGAGGTAATCCATCCACCTCACAGGTGTGGCATATCAAGATACTGATTAGACAGCATGATTATTGCACAGGTGTGCCTTAGGCTGTCCACAATAAAAGGCCACTCTAAAATGTCCAATTTTACTGTCTTGGGGGGGTCCGGGGGGCTCCGAAAACCAGTCAGTATCTGGTGTGGCCACCATTTGCCTCATGCAGTGCAACACATCTCCTTCGCATAGAGTTGATCAGGTTGTTGATTGTGGCCTGTAGAATGTTGGTCCACTCCTCTTCAATGGCTGTGCGAAGTTGCTGGATATTGGCAGGAACTGGAACACGCTGGCGTATACGCCGATCCAGAGCGTCCCAAACATGCTCAATGGGTGACATGTCCGGTGAGTATGCTGGCCATGCAAGAACTGGGATGTTTTGAGCTTCCAGGAATTGCGTACAGATCCTTGCAACATGGGGCCGTGCATTATCATGCTGCAACATGAGGTGATGGTCATGGATGAATGCCACAACAATGGGGCTCAGGATCTCGTCACGGTATCTCTGTGCATTCAAAATGTCATCAATTAAATGCACCTGTGTTCGTTGTCCATAACATACGCCTGCCCATACCATAACCCCACCGCCACCATGGGCCATCAATCCGCAACGTTGACATCAGCAAACTGCTCTCCCACACGACGCCATACACGCTGTCTGCCGTCTGCCCTGTACAGTGAAAACCGGGATTCATCCGTGAAGAGAACACCTCTCCAAAGTGCCAGACGCCATCGAATGTGAGCATTTGCCCACTCAAGTCGGTTACGACGACAAACTGCAGTCAGGTCGAGACCCCGATGAGGACGACGAGCATGCAGATGAGCTTCCCTGAGACTGACAGTTTGTGCAGAAATTCTTTGGTTATGCAAACCGATTGTTGCAGCAGCTGTCCGGGTGGCTGGTCTCAGACGATCTTGGAGGTGAAGATGCTGGATGTGGAGATCCTGGGCTGGTGTGGTTACACGTGGTCTGCGGTTGTGAGGCCGGTTGGATGTACTGCCAAATTCTCTGAAACGCCTTTATAGACGGCTTATGGTAGAGAAATGAACATTCAATTCACGGGCAACAGCTCTGGTGGACATTCCTGCAGTCAGCATGCCAATTGCACGCTCCCTCAAAACTTGAGACATCTGTGGCATTGTGCTGTGTGATAACAGCTTAACACTTAAGCTTAACACGCTCAAAACTGTGGAGATGATCATGGACTTCAGGAGAAACCCCCCTGCTCTCCCCCCACTCACCATCATGAACAGCACTGTGACTGCAGTGGAGTCATTCAGATTCCTGGGCACCACAATTTCTCAGGACCTGAAGTGGGACAATCACATTGAGTCCATTGTGAAAAAGGCCCAGCAGAGGCTGTACTTCCTTCGCCAGCTGAGGAAGTTCAACCTGCCACAGGAGCTGCTGAAACAATTCTACTCTGCCATCATTGAATCCATCCTTTGCACTTCAATAACTGTCTGGTTCAGCTCAGCTACCAAATCTGACCTCAGAAGACTACGGAGGGTAGTCCGGACTGCTGACCACACATACTTTTTTTTTCTCATTTCAAATCTGCACATATCATAACTGTACATACATAATTGTCTATATTATATATTGTGTTTTTGCTTTTTGTACATTGCCTATTTGTATATTATTCTTTTATTATCTGTGTCCTGTCGCTGTCTTTCTGTTACACTGTAGAACTCTGTCACTATAACAAATTCCTCGTATGTGTAAACATACCTGGCCAATAAAGCTCATTCTGATTCTGAATCTGATTCTGATAAAACTGCACATTTTAGAGTGGCTTTTTATTGTGGCCAGCCTAAGGCACACCTGTGCAATAATCATGCTGTCTAAGCAGCATCTTGATATGCCACACCTGTGAGGTGGATGGATTATCTTGGCAAAGGAGAAGTGCTCACTAACACAGATTTAGACAGATTTGTGAACAATATTTTAGAGAAATAGGCCTTTTGTGTACATAGAAAAAGTCTTAGATCTTTGAGTTCAGCTCATGAAAAATGGGGGCAAAAACAAAAGTGTTGCGTTTATAATTTTGTTCAGTGTATATGAGAGACCATTGGAGAGGGTGAAGGTTTTTAAGTTTTTAGGCATTTATTTTGATTCAAAACTTACATAGACTGAACATATAAACAAAATAATTAAGAAATGTCAGGTGGTCTTAAACATCATGAGATGTATACTGCAATTCATCATTAAAAACTATTTATGTCGCATTGATCTGATCGGTGTTTGATTATAGTTCAGTGTCAAATATTCTTTTAGAAAAACTTAGTATCAAGATGAGTCCAACAGTTGTAATCCCAGAATCTGAGCTGTTGGTATACATGACACCACAAGTAGATCTGCATCTGTTGGAAGTGAAGAATTCAGAGAGAGAAATAGACTTTTTAATCAACATTTTCAGTCTATGTTAGAGACAAATATTCTCTGTATATTCAAGTATTTACAGATGGTTCAAAAGATTCAGAGTGTCAGACACCTGAAAATTATTGGAGTAAAGCGAACAAATCATTTGGGAGTATATACAGTAGAAATGATGGCAATACATTTGGCATTGCAGTGGGTAGAGGAACATAAACATGGAAATATTTTAGACTGTTCTGTCTCTGTATCAGTCCTAAAGAGTTTGAGATCTTTCAAATCTAGACAGAATATTGCAAGTACATTCAATAATTGTTCAGAATGAGATTTCATTAACGTTTACAGTATATGGGTTGCAGCACATAGGCCTATAGGAGTGAAAGGAAATGGACTTACCAAAACAAGCTTTACAGAGAGATATAATAGGCATTTCGTTAACTATACAATAAGTACATCCATTTTACAAGCTAATTACTCTTCAACACTTATGCTACAGCAAAATGGAAGAAAGATGGCTGTGAACTTGTTTCTGTGGTGCATAAGGAATATAGGTAGTATGAATTAAATTTGTGCTACATCCGCCATGTTGTTAGTATCACATGACCTACCAGCGTCAGTTGCACTGCTTCACTGTCATTCATAAATCTTCTCCTGTGGCCTCAAAAAAAAAATAAAGTGGCTTTTTTGCCCCAGACAGGCCGCAGTGGTCCAAAAGTTCTAGATTGGTCACATCACTCCATAAAACATTCTTTCAGATGTTCACAGGCCAATTAATTTTGGCATATTCAGGTCAGTCCTTCATGTACTTTTTGGTCAAGAGTGGCCTTTTGACATACCTACCTACCTACCTACCTACTTTTTTGATTATTCAGACATTTTGTTGGACATTCTAGTCAGAGGTGCAGCGATGCTGTTAAAATGTGCGTACAGACATGTACAGACACGTCTTTCAAACTGCACTCCCAAGCATTCATCTTGCAAATATTTCTTCCCTTCATCTGCCGGGCTTCCAGATGTTCAGAGTGGATCACATCGCGAAGTTAATGGGGAAAACGAGAGGTGGTGGATTGTGTTTCTTCATCAACGAATGTTGGTGTTCAGATGTAACAATGCTGAAAAAGATATGCTGTACTTTATAGACACTCTTCATAAATTGTAAACCTTTCTACTCGCTGCGGGAGTTTTCCTCTTTCATTCTCACGAATGTGTACTTTCTTTCAGACGCGTGTGTGCACTTTGTGTACTGCTGTACACCCAAAGCGCTTTACAATCATGTGAGGGGGTCTCTCCTCAACCACCACCAGCGTGCAGCATCCACCTGGATGATGCAATGGCAGCCACAGTACAATGGCACCTGTGCGCTGACCACACAATAGCTACAGTTGGAGAGGAGAGAGAGTGGGTCAAGGAGAGAGAGATGCTACAGAGCACCAACCACCAGAACAGCCAGGCACAAGAACAGTGTAAGGGAAACAGGTCAATTTAGCTCAAAGGGAATCATTTGATTTTATAGGGAATTTTGGACAGAATCACAGTTTACGGCTGATCAACTGAATCGGCCAGCGATTCACTGAACGGGCCGCATAAAATTAACTCTGCAATGGATATTAATATCCAAAGTATAGTGAAAACACTATTTATCAGCACAGTAACAAGATCGGCAGTTTAAGACTTTAACTTGTAAGCACAAAACACAAGATACTTCTCTTTTCAATATAAATAAGACTTTAATGGGAAAAACCTAAGACATACAAACTAATCAACATATATGCACTCATACATTCACACAAGTTGCAGAAAGAGAGAAAGTGAGGAAAGAACGATTTTAGGAGAGTGAAAATGTGAAATCCCACATTTATAGAAATATTTGCAATTGCTTAGACCTGAACAACCATCAATCATTTAAGTAACCCTCTGTGTGAGAAATTCTCTTTATCAGATTTAGCCTACATATATTTACTATATACATATTCATATTTACTCAGATATACATTTCATCATATGTTCTATATTCTTTTATACCACGAGTAACCATATAACATCATATAACTGTTTAAGCACAGGGCCTATGAGGCCTGCTTCTGCCTGTCTCTGCCTTGCACAAGAATGTGTCAAGGTGACCTGCTTGTTCTTGCTAGCTTAGAGAAAACAGGATATCACGAGGATTCTGGGAAGACGCTACGTGAGGAATGAAACATATCAAATGTGTTTATCATGCTTGCTTAGCTATATATGGGCATATTGGGAGATAGTTAGTGAAAACATGGGGCAAAAGGGTATAAAAGCAGAGAACCGTGTTTACTTATTTTGTCACACATATTGCAGAGCTCACTGCTGTATTGTCTGACCTTCTTGCAAGAATAAAATCTCAAAAGACTCTGTCTCTGACCGTGTTCTTTATTAAAGAGAAAAATATCTACAACACCTCGCATTGAGTTTCTCAAGGAGGCTATTAACTAAATATTAAATGCACCAGTTCAGCTAGAATCTGGAGGTTATACTTGCGTTGCCTTTGTGTTAAGGGAATTCCTTTTGGTCTTGTCTTTGCAGAAAGGGGTTCCCCAAGGTTGCTGATTGGTTGGAAGTTTAGTGATCATTTGAAGTGATGTCTTGGGCGTTGGCTGATGAATGGTGCGAAGTCAGTGAGCTGGTTGAAGTTTTGAGGTGGGCCCAGTCAGAGTTGGGCTCGGAGACATGGCGGCAAAACTTAACTCAGAACACGAAACTCTCAACAGAAGGAAAAGAAAAGTTTGACAAGACTAGATGGCGTTTCTCCTCATGGTTTTGGAGGAGCTGCTGGCATGCAAGCCAGAGCACGCTCAAAGAGCGCTAAAAAAAGGCAGCATCTAAACGCGGTGGCAAATAGGCAAGAAAAAGAACCAAATTTTGATGGTGTCCTGAGTATTTAAGCTGAGCTGTTGGACAAATGGTGTCCTTGACTAATTAGACAACGTCTTAGCTTGGGGTATTGTATGTTTCCCAATTCATTCCCAATTCATAAATCAACTTATCTTATCAGTCACATGGTCCGAATTTTCCCACTCTTGCAGAGTATAATTTTGGACATGGTACTGTC
>JAFVLL020039495.1:0-12381 GCA_021397915.2 Tor tambroides | reverse complement strand
AACTACAAGAAACGTCTGACCTCTGTGATTGCCAACAAGGGTTTTGCCACCAAGTACTAAGTCATGTTTTGCGAAGGGGTCAAATACTTATTTGAATCATTAAAATGCAAATCAATTAATAACTTTTTTGAAATGTGTTTTCTGGATTTTTTTTTTTTTGTTATTCTGTCTCTTATTGTTCAAATAAACCTACCATTAAAATTTTAGACTGATCATGTCTTTGTCAGTGGGCAAACGTACAAAATCAGCAGGGGAACAAATAGTTTTTTTTCCCCCCACTGTACCTGTGGTGTGTCCAAGTTCTGCACTGAGAAAAACACAATGTCTCAAATGAATTAAATAGCACAAATATATTAGCTGTTTGCCATGGTGGATCGATTGATGCATGATCAACATAAGCTGCTTAAGAATAAGTGTGCACATCAAATTATCTTGACTCACTGAACCTGGATCAAATTAGTGACATTGCGTGAACTTAAATTGCCCCGATTGATTTGTTAGGTTATTTCAAGGCAGGTTTTGGACTTTAATCCCAATAATTGCCTTTCTTTTTATGAAACAGCCCCCAGGAATTTTTTTTTTATAGTGGAACTAGTTTAGGGCTTTCGTTGCATTTCCACCACATGCACTAGTTACACGTGGAAACAAAACCCTGAATCAAAACAGGAACTACTTTCTATATTTACTATAGTTTAGCATCTGCTCTGGAGGTTGTACCTTTCTTGCAAAGTGGAACCATGTAGGTGGAATCAGCAAACAGAACATTGGAACATTAATTTGGAATTGTTGTTGCAAAACTTCATGCACAATCATTTGAAATGGTATTATGTTTATTGGAAGTACAAGTATCATGTAGACCAACAAAATATATATATAAACAACATGCAGACAGTTGAACAAATTGTTGTCCAGGGCAGGCGCTCAAAGCTACATTTGTAAGACATGGAATATAGAGCGCAAATTGCATGGAATCGTTATAGCTGTTAAAACATTCTGTTTTGGAAATATTTTCATGAGGTATTCATGAATTTTGTACTTATCTACAGTATGTACATTACACATTCTGATACTAAACACTTCATTAATGGAGAGTGAAATAAAGAGAAGCTGTCATGCTTTATTTAGCACCCCACTGTGGTGTTTTTTGACAACTTGTTGAAAGAAAGACAGATCTATACTAATCACTGAAATTCAGAAAATTATGTTCTTGTAGAACATGCACGGAAAAATATTGGCTGTATTACATTTATTATTTGTTTTTGAAGAATCAATGTAGAAACCTTTGTTTCTCTCTGAAGACATTTTGTGCATCCAGGTTATTGGACTCTTTGACACGGACCTGTAAAGGAAGCATATTAAGATGGCTAATTATGTAGCAAATAATGATGTACCTTAACCAAATAATATATTCTTCAAGAGTTGGATTGTGTAAATGTGCTTACCCTCCTCTTTGTCCTGTTTCACCTCTCGCTGGGGAGGTTTTGTCCAGGACAGTTTGATATTGGTGATCCCTCTTACTTCCAGAGCAGACTGCAACTACATACAATATATTAAATTCAATTTTTCTTGATATTTTCAGATCAGTTCTTTGTACTTTTTAAACATGCTATTTCTCCAAATAAAAAAGCATTTATGAAACTAATCTGTAAAGCAGCTGTTCTCAGTCTGATTTTAACAATTTTAAATTTAAAACCAATTTAAACTTTTACATTGTACAGTGATTAATTCAGCAAACTGGACATTTATCCAGTTGAGGAACATCACAAGTAGAACAGGAGTTAAATATAAGTGATTTTGTTTACAGTTGATTAGTTGGAAGAGGTGTATTCAGATGTTTCTTTAAACTTTTGCTGGTCTCAGCAGATCAGGTGAATATTGGCAGCTTGTTTCATGAATTCATTAATTTCAGTTCATGGAATTGCATGGTAAGCATGTTCTTTCTAACCTGATTGAGGAGTTTGTCGCTCTCTGGGCCTGCTAAATCACTATTTGAGGCAAAATTCATCCTCACAATATTTATCACTAAAAAAAATACAAATGCACACAATAAGTGAACACACACAAGTCATGGAATGAGTTTTACAAGAGAGGTAGTTGAGATTCTTGACTTTTGGCAAGATAAACATCAAACTTCAGTGAAAACAATACTGAGATTTAAACTGTTGTAAAAGAAAACTTTTGCTAAATGTCTGTGAACTTATGTTGAAGCAGTTATTGTGTCTGTCCTCGACTACAAGTACAACACAAATGCATTTTTTTTACCACATTTATTAATGTATTTAAATGCAAAATGAAATACCTGGAAAACTCCTATAGACTTCAACTTCACAGAGTGTAAGATACCTATCTCCAGGAACAAAGATGTTCACGTAACGTCCCTCCATATCGGGACAAGAGTAGCTGTAGGATGCTCACATTGGAATACTAGAAATCACAGCACATCTAGAGAGAGTGAAAGGGATGATAGAAAATGCATCAATCATTTCACACCTAATTAATGTAGACTGAATTAAGCACCACATCTTGCTAAGCAAATCTGGAAATATGGTAAAACTTCAGTGAAGGATCTTATATTTACCTTCAAATGAACGAATAACGGATATTTCTATAGAACAGTACAGAATGCAATAGCGGGGTGAAAAAATCTCTTTAGCATAATGATAAGGCAGAATGATAAGACACTATGTGCAAATAGCATATTTTTTAATGATAGATACTATTTACACTAAGTGCAAATAGCAATGGATTCTATTTACATCAAGTGAAAATAGCAGCATTTTTTTAACGATATGCTATTTACACTAAGTGCAAATAGTTATAGATTATATTTACACTGTTAAAACAGCAAGATTTTCTGCTATTTATACTACTTATTGCAAATAATTATCTGCACCTCAGTATTGTAGTACATTATAAAACAGTATGCAATAATAACGTATTGAGTGTAATTATAGTTTTAATTCAAATTATTAAATGGATGTCACCTTATTGGGGCAATTATGCCCTCCCTACACCTACCCTAACCCTATCCGATACTTTATTTTCAACTTTTTGATTATTTCCTTTATTTTTATTGAAAATAAATGTCTTTCCGATGCGATATGAGATTTGAAAAGGGAGAAAAAAAGTTCGGCAAAAGGCGGGCTCGAACTCGGGTCAATTGCGTCAAAAAGCACATGCCTTAACACCTATGCCACTGAAATTGATGCTGCATGTGTGTCTTTTTTTAGCCTGCTCCCATGACTGCAAATTACATAATTATCTCAGATTCTATTGCTAATGGTTTTAATAGGTCATATTTCTAAGACTTTATATTCTCGTAATTTTGAATTTATTCTCAAAATATTATGATTTTATTTCTTAAATTAATTTATTAAATTGGTGACTAAGACAACTTCACATCAAATCACCACCTCTTAAAAAATTTACGTTTATGGTTCCGTGAGTAACTTTCTCACATGGGATTGTTATTGCCGTTGTTTTCCAAGGAGTTTCCAATGTGAATCTCTGCTCCGTCGAGTCGTTCTGGACAGCAGTCGGCTCTGTTTGTGATGGTGACGGTGCTAATATAGTGATTTTCCAGCAGATCCAGCCTCCACCATGGATTTGTCTCTGAATTTGTATGAGTACAAAATGACGCTGGACCCGGGGCGTACTTTATTCCATCAATGGCGCGATCAGCCCGATAGTATTCAAGTAAAGAAGACTGAACAGCATGACCACTTAATTTCACGGCATCTGGAATGTGATCAAGCTCCATGTTAGGTTACATTTAAGCAAGTTAACATAAAATTAAGCAAACAAGCATACACTACCAAGCAAAAGTATGGAATAATTCAGATCTTCTTCTAAAGAGGTCATATGATGCATTTTTAAAGATCATTATTTTGTGTATTTGGTGTAACAGAATATGTTGACATGTTTTATTGTTAAAAAAACATTATTTTTCAAATACTGTACATTATTGTAGGTCCTCTATGCCCCGCCTCTCTCAAACGCTTCGATTTTTACAAAGTCCCTCCTTCCGACAAGTGCAGTCTGCTCTGATTGGCCAACTGGCACAGTGCATTGTGATTGGCCGAACACCATAAGCCACGTCGGAAATATAACGCCTTTTTCCATAATCGCGAGCTTCAGCTTTCAAAATTATAAATTATAAAGAAAGACAGTAAATAATGTCCTTAGTTTTACCATCAGTTCAAGCCCGAGAGTGGAACAGAGTCGCGTGACAGACACAGTGATGAAACCCGTATGTGTTTGCACACAAGCCGCAATTGTGTGACCGTTTTTCCCTCTCTCACACACACACAGACACACACACACTCACACACACACACACAAATGATGCTGCGCTGTGACTCTCTCTCACACATACACGCGCACACACACACACACACATTTACACACACACGACACGCAAAATTCCGCATTTAAACAGTCAATAGCAAATACTTAAACTAATAAGAAAACCAGAGTCGATCCTCCCTATACGCAGAATACGTAAGCTGTGTAGGGTCCCCGAAACACCAGGGGGCCCCCTTGCTCTCAAAGATGTTTTAATTTTAGTTTCGTTTTTGAATTTGGCCAGCGGTTATGAAAACATTAATGATAATTTCTTTTAATGCGGTGTGCTGTCACCTTCTCTACGTAAAAATCAGTCAAATCCTGTAACGTGAATGTAAAAACAACCCCCAGTTGAAAGCGTACCGAGCCGCGAAAGAGATACTCTCCGTAAGCATGATTCGGGACGGAGTGAAACACGTGTTTCAAATGCGTTTCATCCATTCTTTAACATAACCACCCCCCCTTTTTGCGTAGGGCCCCCAGAAGTCTAGGATCGGCACTGAAGAAAACATACAGTCGCTGATTCAGAAGCGCCAGATTGTCATAGCAAAGTCAGAATTACCTTCTCTCCTAGGTTCACGAAACGGTCATCCATAAAATGCGTTGCTGTTATGTTGTAAGTAATCTTAATGATTCCTGAATGCATCTACTTTCGGAAGGCCAAATAAAGTGCTTTTGCTTTCACCTAGACACACACGGCGTCTCCCTGACACGGCTTCATCAACACTACTGCGGTTACTGAAACCACGCCTTGGGGCTGCACTATGCAAATATTTCCACATCTTGACGTCAAGATGTGGGGGCGTGTTTGAACGAGCTGTTTTAGGGGGGTGTGGCAGAGTCTTAACTTTGATAAAGAATATCTCTTTGGTTTTGAGACTTTAGTCTTTGCAACTTCAGGGATCTTATCTATGCACAATCAGCTTGTAACACTCCAAAGAGAAAGGAAAACTTGAAATCGCATCATATGACCCATTTAAAGAAGTCAAGGCTGCATTTATTTAATCAAAAATACAGTCAAAACAGCATTACAATTAACTATAAATAATAAGTTGTTTCCTCAAAAGTATGAATCAGTATTTCAGCATTGATAATATTCAGAAATGTTTCAGCAAATATTGTTGCATTGCATCATGTTGATCACTGATCAGCTGTATAGTTGTGTGGGACTAGAAGCAGTGTTGCAGAGTGCACCGATCGGTGTAAGATATCAAAGTACCATGAGAGCTATGGAGATCAGACCAATCGGTCTATGCAGCGAAGCTTAGGTTATGCATAGTGTTTTCCATAAATAGTTAATTAGATTAACAGATTAATTTGACAGTCCTTATGTATATAGATTTTTAGGTGTCAAGAAGTACCATTTCCATAGACTCTCACTTCACACAGAGAGAGCTGTTTAGACTCTCCAGGAATGACCACATTCACGTAACGGCCTTCCATTCCACCGCATGAGTAAGAGACGGATTGACCTGCTAGGATACCAGAAATTACCGCACATCTAGAGATAGAGATAATATGAAACATTAATCATTTCAGATGAACTTAAGCAATATAGCAGAAGCAAAAGTCTCATTCTCTTTTTAAAATACTTTTGCATCATAGTGTGCAACATGTTCATATTTTGCTCTTAAATAACCATTTTAAATTGTTACATTTATATAAGTAAAGACAAATTTTTTTATCACTTGGGATTGCTGTTGCCGTTGTTCTCCAGGGAGTTTCCGATGCGAATCTCGGCTCCGTTGATTTGTTCAAAGCAGCAGTCCATCCTGTTTGTGACGACCACTTCTTGAATGATTTGTAGATCCATCAGATCCAGCCTCCACCATGGGTTTGCCTCGGTTTCAATGTGAGTGCAGTAAAAATCATTATCATCAATGGCATTGCTTGCCTGGAAGTAAAATGTAGATGACTGTACAGCCTTTCCCTTGACTGCAATATTCTCTAGAAAGAGAAATACAAATAACCATGTTATTCTGTTAATAATTCATCTGCACTGTATTTTATTTTTTATTTATTTATGTTTTAATGCATTAGAAAATATTCAGAGCATTACTTTCTTAGAAAATTATTAGTAATCCATACTGCATTGGTATCTTCAGAGAACATGTTCTTCTAATATTTTCAGGTACAGATTAAATAAATTTTAAATACCTTGCAAGTTATTTGTCGTGGCATGAATGTAAATAGTGCCTATTGCAGAAATAAACAGCAAATGGTTATATAGGCTGTATAGAATAATTTAGTATAACATTTAGAATAAAGCATAACATGCACACCAAAGTTACAAAATCTCAAATTTCTAATATTCTAATATGTCTATCACTTATAGTTGAACATTCATGACAACCGAAACGTGATTATTTTTCTAATGACCAACCATCTGTACATTATCATTTACATATCAGTCTACAAATATTAGTAGACCAATTTATACTTTTATAAATAAATACTCTAAACAAAAGTAAATGTTCAGCTTATTGTGTATCTGTATAAATTAATTTAAATATGGCCCAATATTAATATTAAACCAAACATACGCTGGAGGTTAACCATCAATCTATGCAAAAGAACAATTTGCTTAAAACCTTATTTGAAAAAGAGATGATCAAGAACAAGAAACCAAAGTGGCACAAGGAAAGGATGCACAGTTATTTTAGAACATAGAAAATCTGTTTTTAGACTGTACTACATTGACTGAGCTGCTGTAGTGATCTAAAAACTTTTATTTACTGAGCGTAACAGCATATGTTGTTCATTTTTAATGGTTACTTTAACCATTGTAAGTGTTTAGCCCTCGAGACCAAACCTCTTAGTTGTCCATCTAAGAGAAGACTTCTTTTTCAGAGAAAACATTGTCTTTTAGTAGTAAAAGAGATACTCACCACGAAGTGAAAACAGGAATGCAAGCATCAGCATCTTACTTTTAAGCATGACTACAACCAGATTGAAGATCGCTTAAAATAAGAAGGAAGATGATTATTTGTCTTTAATTCCACTCTGCAATGACCAAGCAAGGACACAACCTGCCTTTGTTTACTCTCTTATTTTGTTGGCTTAATTGGTTCCATCAGATGTTTTTCTTTACCTCATCTCTCATCTGCTCTCTCTACATATCTACTTGTATTTTTATATTTTCATCCTTTAACTCCACTCTCTTAAATCTGCCATCATTCTTGTCAGTCCTGTTGATGAGCTCAAGTGAAATTGGCTGTAGCAAAAAGTCCCATCGTAAAAGACGTCTATGCAAACAGGGATTAGCATTAGTCTATAAGGCCAATTCAGATGCAAAAGACACTCATTTGTAAAGCAAAATGTGTTGTGACTGAAATTCTTGTTGCTTGTCATCTTTAGTTTGTTTTAGGTCTGTCAGATTGGGATGTGAGTGAAGTCCAGCATAGAAAGGAAAAAGTTCATAAACATAATAGTGCAATCATGATTATTGGCAGCAGCCAGCGCGTAAAGATGTCACACAGCAATATACATTATGCACAGATTCTCTTTATTGAAAAGGTGGTAGCTTCCTGTATTCCTTCTTCCTCTGGCTGGGACTCTGTGGGAGCCGTAGAACCGTAGAATGGCCAAAGAGCCGTTCACTTCCAACAACTCAGCATCAGTCTGGAAGGGTCTGAAAGAGATCACCAACTACAAGACACCATCCCCCAGCACAGTGGAGAATAAACAACTAACAGACGATCTAAATGAGTTCTACTCCAGGTTTGAAAAAACACCCCACACCCGCCCTGAGCACCTCTCTACACAACCATTAACACCTCCAGCAACCCCCCACTCCCCCATACCTGCACTTCAGATCAGCGAAGACGATGTGTCCCAGGTCTTCCGGAAGCAGAAAAGGAAAAAAGCACCAGGCCCAGATTGTGTTACACCACTCTGTCTGAAATCCTGTGCTGACCAGCAGGCCCCTATATTCACACAGATCTTCAACAGATCACTGGAGCTGTGCGAAGTCCCTTCTTGCTTCAAATGTTCCATCATCCCCGTCCCAAAGAAACCCAAAATTACAGGACTAAATGACTACAGGCCTGTGGCTCTAATGTCTGTGGTCATGAAGCCATTTGAAAAACTGGTGCTGGCCCGCCTGAAGGACATTACTGGACCCTTGCTGTATCCTTGTCTACAGAGCAAACAGATCTGTGCACAATGCAGTCATCATGGGACTGCATTATGTTCTGCAACATCTAGACAGACCAGGGACTTATGTGAGAATCCTGGTTGTGGACTTCAGCTCAGCTTTTAACACTATCATCCCAAATCAGTGGATCACCAGCTTCCTAACAGACAGGCAGCAGCTAGTGAGGCTGGAAAAATTCTCATCCAGCACCCGCATATTCAACACTGAAGATCTCCAGGGCTGCGTTCTCTCCCCACTGCTCTTCTCCCTGTACACCAATGACTGCACTTCAAAGGACCCCTCTGTCAAGCTCCTGAAGTTTGCAGACGACACCACATTTATCGGCCTCATTCAGGATGGTGATGAGTTTGCTTACAGACAGGAGGTTAAGGAGCTGGCTCTCTGGTGCAGTCTCAACAACCTGGAGCTCAATACAGTCAAAACAGTGGAGATGATCGTGGACTTCAGGAGAAACCCCCTGCACTCCCCCCACTCACCATCATGAACAGCACTGTAACGATAGTGGAGTCATTCAGATTCCCGGGCACCACCATCTCACAGGACCTGAAGTGGGACACTCACATTGACTCCACTGTTAAAAAGGCCCAGCAGAGGTTGTACTTCCTTCGTCAGCTGAGGAAGTTCAACGTGCCACAGGAGCTGCTGCAACAGTTCTACTCCGCCATCATTGAATCTGTCCTCTGCACTTCAATAACTGTCTGGGGGAATCATAGGTACAACCCTCCCCACTCTCCAAGAACTGCACTTATCCAGACTGAGCAAAAGGTCTGGCAAAATCACTCTGGACCCCTCATATCCACCGCACTCCCTCTTTGAACAGTTGCCGTCTGGTCGACGCTACAGAGCTCTGAGCACCAAAACGGCCAGGCACAGGAAAAGTTTCTTCCCTCAGGCAATCCATCTCATGAACACTTGACAATAATTGTGGAACACACAACACTATTATACATCATTTATTCATCACACATACTTATTTACATTTTAAATTTGCACATATCATACCTGTACATACATAATTGTCTATATTATATATTGTTTTTGCTTTTTTTGTACATTGACTATTTTGTATATTTGTATATTATACTTTTTATTATCTGTGTCCTGTCCTGTTGCTCTCTTTCTGTTGCACTGTGGTGCTTCTGTCACTATAACAAATTCCTCATATGTGTAAACATACCTGGCAATAAAGCTCATTCTCATTGCATGGCACAGCGCACAGACCTACCCCACACTGACTGCTGTACTTTGTCTGCCAGCGGCCCTTAGAGCGTGTGCGATCAGAACAAATGACACAATCTGGCCGATCATCAGCAACGTGGACCCAGTGGCGCTCAGAGAGCAACAGCTCTCCTATAGACACGTTCACCCCTGCCACCCCCATCCTCGTTGGGCAAAGGGTCGAAATGATCACTTGTTTGTGCTTCGTGAACACTCTCGCCTTGCACGGCTGCACCATTGCACTGCAAAGATGTACTGGGGGAAGCCAAAGTAAAATCTCCTAGCAGAAATGTCTCGGTTACGTACATAACCCTCATTCCCTGATGGAGGGAACAGAGAAGTTATGTTGTGACGACATTAGAGGATTCACTTGGGAGCCCCAATCACCTCTGACTTTAAGAGAAAACGCCAATGAATATTGTCTAGTGGATTTTGCATACCTGAGCCACTCCTGAGGTATAAATAGGTGACAGGTGCATACACTCATCAGGTTTTCCACCAAGGAGCCGGGAACGTGTCCCTGGCAACCAGCGATGGTTCAAGATTGTGGCATGGGGACATAACGTCTCCGTTCCCTCCATCAGGGAATGAGGGTTACGTACGTAACCGAGACGTTCCCTATCTGCTGGTCACTACGAGTTATGTCGTGATGACATTAGGGGTCCATGGAAAGCGCCTCAACCGGAACCCCGTTACAAACTTAGGCATGCAAATGTTGACAAGAAAACATGTGACAGACAAATGCCATGCAAATGTTGCAACCTTCCCATCGCCCCAGCACAAATTCGCTGACCTTGGTACCCGCAGGGACCAGAGGTGAGTATATCACTGCTGGAGATAGCCAAACCTCTGTTCCTTTCCCCACAGAATTTCTTAACAGAAGGGATTCCGACCTTCAGAAAGATAGCTTCAAGTCTTTCCTATTTGTTGTTACAGCTTGAAAGTAACGACAGGGAAGCGAGCCTTCCGGAGAAGGGCGCTACGGAGGCCACATCCTCCCTGAAGGGAGGTGACATGTGGAGATACTGATATAGACTGACCCAGCCTGGGGCTGTACTACATATGGAATGGGACTCTGAGGCAGGCCCTACCTAAAAGTAGGGAGGAGAGCTGTCAGCAGAGCCTGACAGAGTGCTCTGTCAAAGGGAAGACACGGGTTTACCAAGAGGGAAACCTTACCGTGGAAGAATACACATATGGGATTACCCGTAGGGAATCAAGCCATATGGACACCTAGCCCAGTATAGGGGCTGACCAGAGACCCGGGCAAGCTAACACTAATACTGGGCCTGGTGTCAGACTGCTCCGCCCAGTCTGACTGCCGAGGGTGCTGGAGGAACTCCACCAGGGTTCACCATCCGGGGAACTCTACTGGAGGAGGAAAAAGGTACTCGCATCCTCGGGTGAGGGGGAATGGTGCAGCATGCGTGACACTGGCCAGCTCTTCCCGCCACTTACCTGTTACCCAACACACGGGAAGAAACTGGCTCAACACAGAGACTGTAAAACCTTGCGAAGGTGTTTGGTGTCACCAAGCCCGCAGCACTACAGATGTCTGCCAGAGAGGCGCCGTCCACCAACGCATAGGAGGAGGCAACACTCCGTGTGGAGTGAGCCCTCACCCCCAGGGGGTATGACTCGCCTTGGGATTGGTAAGCCAAGACGATGGCATCCACTTTCCAGTGGGCCAACCTCTGCTTAGAGACAGCCTTCCCTTTCTGCTGACCTCTGTTTCTGCTGACAAAGTGCTGCTCAGAGCTTCTAAAGCTCCGGGTGCAGTCCACGTATATGTGCAGCGCTCTTACAGGACACAGCAATGCCAAGGCTGGGTCTGCCTCATCCGAGGGCAGTGCTTGCAGGTTCACCACCTGATCGCGGAAGGGCGTGGTGGGAACCTTGGGCACGTATCCAGGCCGGGGTCTCAGGACAACGTGAGAGTAGACCGGCCCGAACACAAGGCACTCTTCGCTCACCGAAAATGCTTGGAGGTCCCCGACCCTCTTGATGGAAGTGAGCGCGGTCAGGAGCGCTGTCTTAATCGACAGGTATTTCAGCTCAACTGAGTCCAGCGGCTCAAAGGGACCCCTCTGAAGTCCAGCCAGGACGATAGAGAGATCCCAGGACGGCACCAAGGGAGGGTTTAACCTAGGAGGGTTTAACCTCCTGGCACCCCTCAGGAACCTCACGATGAGATCATGCTTTCCCAGGGACCGGCCGTCCACTGCATCGTGATGGGCCGCGATAGCAGCCACATACACTTTCAAGGTGGAGGGTGACAGCCTACACTCCAACCTCTCTTGCAGGAAAGAAAGCACTACTCCAATCGTGCATCTTCGGGGGTCTTCTCGGCGAGCTTCTCAGACTCCACTTCAGTGTATAAGCTTGCCTTGTTGAAGGAGCTCTAGCCTGAGTGATGGTGTCTACCACAGCCTGTGGCAGGCCACTCAAGTCTGCCGTGTCCCGTCCAGGAGCCACACATGGAGGTTCCACAGATCTGGACGCGGGTGCCATATGAAGAAAGGAGGTCCTTCCTCAGAGGAATGCGCCAAGGAGGGGCTGTCGCGAGGAGTATGAGTTCCAGAAACCAGGTCCGTATGGACCAATACGGCACGACCAACAGGACCTGCTCCTCGTCCTCCCTGACCTTGCTCAGAGTCTGTGCG
>JAFVLL020039494.1:0-24159 GCA_021397915.2 Tor tambroides | reverse complement strand
GCATGTCATGACATATATTGTCTTTTGCCGCTTTGTTGCTTTATCAGTTAGATCTTGCAACTGTAAGAGTGTAAACTGCAGTTTTAAATCCTCATCGGTGCCTTAAAAACGTCAAAAAAAAAATACTGTAATGAAAAAGTCTTTTGAAGTGAAGATGGAGTGCTATAGCTTTTCACAGTAAAGTCAATTAGTTCAGGCAGCTCACGGACAGTCTTGTAAAGGAAGGGTCCCGTCATTTTGCTCCTTCGTGAAATTTTTTTTTTTGACTGTGCATCAGAGTGATGTCATATCTTGTACCTCCAGCAGCATGGCGTCTTGCTCTGTTCTCAGCTGGTCCCTTGTGAGAAGTCGACCCACCAGCTCTGAACTGAGGTCTACACACATACACAGACTTACTTAATTATTCACAGCAGACATCATCAATTTAACGCAATATGTAAAAATAATACTTGGGCTTACCATGAATGTCTTTGCTTAGTGAGGTCCTCAGCGCTTTCAACTCCTTCAAGCTGAAATTCTTCAAGTCATTTCGTTCATAGTGCTTCCTCTCTCTGACAGCCTCACTGGGAGGTATAGTCTGTGATTGGGGCCAGTGAAGTACAATTATGACTTTGCATTTATACAAAACCATTCAAACGTTTAGGGATGGTAAGATTTTAAAATGTTTTTATGCTCACTAAGGCTGTGTTTATTTGATCATAAACAGTAAAAACAGTATTATGTTGAAATATTATTTTCTATTTGTACTTATTGTAAAATGTATTTTATTCCTGTGATGGCAAAGCTGAATTTTCAGCAGCCATTAGTGTCACATGATCCTTCAGAATTCTATGCTGATTTGGAGCTCAAAAAACATTATTATTATTATCAATGTTGAAAACCCTTGTGCCGCTTAATACTGTTGTGGACACTGTGATTATTTTTTGTTCTAGATTCTTTGCTGAATATAATATTCAAAAGAACAGCATTTATTTGAAAATGATTTTTTGTATAAATGTAAAAGTCTTTACTGTCAGCTTTGATCAAATTAATGCATCTTTGCTGAATAAAAGTATTAATTTCTTTTAAAAAAAATCTTACTGACCCCAAATATTTGAATGGTATAAATATACAGAACATGGCATCTACATAACTAATAGAAAATAATGCCTAATTATTTGAATAAGTGTGCTTCTTGAAGTTACCTAACACATAAAATAAATACACACTTAAGACACTACACCAAGAGTATGTACGCTTTCCTAACCTGTTTGTGCTCCAATCTCAATTTATGTCTGAGTACACTCAGTGCAGCTCTGACATCATTCTTGAACCCTCTTGATTTGGTTTTCTTAGTCGATGCAGAGCTTGAACCATGTTCTTTCTCTAACCTCTGATTGCTGCCACTCTTACTGGACTGTTTTGACACCTGAAAAGGTAATAAAGAGCATAAAAAGCCATTGTTAATCTTACCAAGCAAATCTCATCAATAACAGACATGAACAAAAATATGTCTTAAATATCACATTGTTCACATTACAGTATGTTGTATGTTGCCGATTAAAAGTGAAAATGACAATATTGCAATTTATTTTACCTTGTTCTTTGCCTCCATTTCCTCTTCTTCCTCTTCACTTTCACTGTTGTTGATGAAGCAAAGCTGTAGATTCATCTGGCTCTGAAGCCTATAATAATAAAGCATTATTGCTATAGATTTTATTCAAATTCCAAGGAAGTGAAAAGAAAAGTAGTTGAGATTTATGAAATCTGTGTGACCTTGTTGTCAGAGCAGTCAGACGACTGTTGCAATCATCCTCCATGTCCTCATAGGTTTCTCTGTGACTGCTCAGCCCTCTGATTTCTGGCCAGTCTACTGTCAGCCTGTTCAAGTCCTGCAGAAAAACATCCCAGTATAAATTCATGGTAGCTGTTATTGTAGATAAATAGTCAAGGAGTACTAGTAAAAAGAACTGTAGCTCTTGCCAAATCAAAACAGGAAGTGTCATTTGTTTTTTAATCTTTTACCATTTAATGCACATTACTATCTTTACTCTCATTCAGACCTTTTCCCTCTGTCTTCGCTCTTCTTGTTGCTTCTCAAGTTCAGCAATACGGAGACTCAGATCCTCCCAGTGCATTATGGGTAAGCCCAGGTCATCATCAGGGTATCCCTCTTGCCATAATAAGGCTGCCCCCTCTGCATCCTCCTCTGTCTCATCACTCTCTTTTTCATCTCCTCTCTCCCGCTCTTTTTCTTTTTCTCCATCCATTCTCAAGGTCCCTAACAGTGAGGATCAAGAAGACAATATATTTTAGGGGAAAACAATTTTTTTTAAAAATCAAATAAATAAATAAATAACAATTCTATAGCACCAAATGTTTTTGGAGATAGTAAGACAGAAGCTGCCTCTTATAGATTTTTTTAATAGAAACTGGCATCATCAGATCAGGACAGACTCACCCATATATGGCAAACTCTTTTTAAAATTTACTCCTTAAATGAATTAGTATCTATGTTCGTTTATAGTACTCAGTACTATAAAGTACTTTTTAATTACTAGAAAATAATCATAGTGTCCAGTACCTGTTTCACTTACAAGAATATTATTCAGTGAGACGCAACTACATACTAGCATTTATTCGTTTGCTACTAGTAGCCAACCAGTAGTAACTAGTAATTATTCATTTGATAACAAATTGCACATTCTTCCTATTCAATTCCCATTAAATTCTATAGGATGCTGTGGTTCATATATCACTCCAACTACATATTCTGGTACCTATTTTTTTTAGTATTTATTTATTAAATACTGGAGTACTTATTCTAGTAACTTTTAACAATTCAAAATAGTTACCAATATCTACAGTTTTTTAGTTTTAACTGAACAGACACTATCCCTGAATATTAGACACTACTGTGTATTTCAATTCAAGTAACATTTTACATAGTAAAACAGCTTGTCTTGCAACATCTGTTTTGTTTGTCTTTCAAAGAATATGGACGAAACATTTCAGCATTTTTTTTTCCTAGAAGCGTTACAACATCCAGAACATGAGGAGCCATCTACCGTATTACCACAGAAACTGCATTGCCCCAAAATATGAAAACTACTAACTAGTTTAGAAATTAGGTTTAAATCATAAACAGGAAAATATTTCCATATTTTGCCTAATTTATAGGCTACATTCTAATTATTAAAAGGCTTTTTAATGTAGCCGTATGCTATCACGTTTGGCCACGTATTGCACTGACACAATGTATCCTAAAACTGGTGTGTTGCTTAGTTTTTAGAGTTATACTTACTTTTTTTGGTGGAATGTGTTTTAAATACTGCCCTGCTGTCCAACAAGTCAAAAATCATACATTTCCATAATTTTCCTGTACTTTTAATCTTCGCTTTGCTCCGTGCTGTCCCGTTACGCGCCCTCCTCGTCTTCGTTATCCTTTTCACTCTTTTTCATCCATGGAGATGAATTTTATATCTCTTTTCTGCTCCTTACGCTACGTTCTTTAGAGGGTAATATCTACTGTTTTTCACCTGTTTAGTCAAAACAACATTTTGTTCCTTAAAAATGTCTCAACGCAGACACCCAAAAAGTAAAGGAATTTGGCGACGTTTTGTTATGGGGAGAGAACGTGAAGGGAGGAGAATGTGCGAAGAGTCATAAAAGTAACCAATTCAGGTGTCCAGTTTCATCATTTGCAATCATTACAAAAGATTAGTGAATACATCCTTAAAATCCCAGTAGATTGTAGTCTAGAACTCCTAATAGATAGCTGCACAAAAAAGTTTGTTTCTAAGATGAAAAGTAAACCGTTTGGGTTTAGGTGTCAAATGTCAACAAGTCTAAACATGCCTAATTTATGAAGGCAAAATTGTAACCATCAGTGAACTGCTGGGTTTAGATTGTGTTTACAAAACATTTAGATAAACCCTCGGTTGAGGACAAAACATCCTTTAAAACTTCATAATTCAAGGAAAATAAACCACAAATGCTTTAAAACGATCAAAAGTGGCTGTTTTTGTATTTCCTCATCTTAAATGGTTTAATAAAGCGCGTAAAAGATGGTTGGATTTGGATTTGGATTATGTGTGTGTGTCCAAATAGACACTTAAGGAGCTCTGAATATCAACGAAGTGCATAAAGTTTGTTTCAAACTCTTTATGACGTTGCACTCGGCAGTCACTCTACTTCCGCTTCCTCTAAAGTCATCTGATTTAATCTGGTGACTGTTGACACCGATCTTACCGAGGCTAGAAAATTTAAACAAAAGTAACTTTTAAAGTTGAAATGACAGTCGTATAAAGTTTATTTTATTTGAAACGGTCCTCTGGCATCTCTGAGTAAACTGAAAACGGACAAACTTCTACTATAGAATGGCTTCTTTGCTTTTCTGCGGTCCTAAACTGGCAGCATGTGGACTGGTCCTGAGCATTTGGGGTGTCATTATGCTGGTAAGTTAAATATTCTCTATTGTGTCACTATTCTTTTGTTTCTTATGCATAGAATTTATACATGCTGAAAGGTGATTGAAATACATTAAGCATAACTGTAGTAAATTCCCTTCACACATAATGTCAACAACAATGCAGGGTTCCTATTGTCCTGGGAAGCTTAGAAATCTCAGGGAATTATAAAAGTTTGATTTACAGGCCTGGAAAAGTCATGTAAATTTCTAGTTGATGTAATTTTAGCTAAAGTATTTATTTAGCTTGGAACTGCTCTTTGTGAGGTCTATAATTATAAAAATATAGATATTGAAAATATTTACCCAGTCACTACAAACTATTCGAAAAAATCATGGGATGGGGGGGGGATCATAAAGGTGTGGGGACCCTGAATATGAAAACTAGCAGACAGTGCCAGTGAAGGGAGAAATACAGCCCTGCATGATAATCGAGATTTTCTGTCTTATTCCTCTTAGGCAATGCTGGGGATTTTTTTCACCACACATTCAGCTGTGCTCATAGAGGATGTACCTTTCACAGAGAAAGACATGGAGGATGGGTGAGTTCCTTTTGCCGTTTACTCATTTTAATCACACTGGAAAATAAGTCTGTCTAGCATAGGGAATGTCACATATTCTCAAGACTTCATGATAGAAGCTCTGACAGTTATTTTTTTTATTTATTTTTTTTCCCCCTCCCCTCCTCCCCTCAGCCTGTCCAAAAATGTAGTCCAGTAGTCTTGTCAAAGGGGTTTTGGCTTTTTTCTAACACAATATTCTTTTCTTCTCTCATTTCAGGCCGACGGCACTGCAAAACATCTATAAATTGTACAATCAAGTTGGATACAATTGCTTCATTGCAGCAGCAATCTATGTTGGCATTGGATTCCTGTCATTTTGTCAAGTTCGCCTGAACAAGCGCAAGGAATATCTGGTGCATTAGTACCACCTAGTGATTGGAGTGTAACTCTACCTCTAAATTCCTTTGTCTTTGTATGTAGTATTGCTGCATTTGCCTTAAAATGAAGCCTTAAATGAGTGTAGATATTTAAGATTGAATAATCTATTTTACTGTGCTTTTCTTTATTGCCTTTCTACCTTGAAGCCTATCATAAAATATGTGTGCACTTAACCATTATGATTGTGGTACCTCCATAATTTTGCCTTTTATAGTCCTCTTTTGATAAGTAGACCAACCAAACGTAAATAAATGATTTAATTGTGATTTTATTTATACTTAAACACCTATCATATAAGCAGGCTCATTAAGCTAATGTTGAATGGAATTTTACATGGTCACATTGGTTCTGTTGTCACAATAAATGACTCATGATTTTGCCTATGCAGTTTGTCACTAGGAATTGATTCAGTCAACATGGTTCTAAAATTATAATAAATAAAAAAACAAAAACTCTCATGTGTAAGTACTGAAGATTAAAAATTCAATATGAAATCATGAAAGAGACTTGATTTGCTATGGAGAATATCTGTACAATGCATGTTTATTTTCATACAGCTATAGGTAAAAGTATAGTAGTAATGCATGTTTCATTGTCCTCATCTGGAAAAAGAATAGGTTATATATGCACTACATATGAAGTGAATATCATAAGGCTGATGACATATATTAAACAATACAGCAGTGATTAAAAATCCACAGAAATCAGTTCAGCAGCACTCAACCAGTGACTTCTGACATAATTTGTTTTTTGTTTCAACTATTTTCAAAGAAAAAAATACTGTTCATGAAATTGAATGGAAAAAAAACAACTTAATGCTTTAAAAAGTGTTATAAACTAAACAAATTACATAATTAACTATAATCACAGTATTTCTGCTATCATTCCTGAAAAAGGCATTGGTCTCAGCTATAGCTAGGAAAGGCACTTTGAGTGTAATTTGAATGTGTGCTAACTTGAGTGTGTGTTAACTTTTAAGATTTAGCTGACCCACTCTACTATATTCTCACAGATGCATATACACATATACACATAAATTTCGAATGAGAGATTTCTTTAAATGGTGATGCTATTTTCCATGCGGCTTGGGCACAGATACAGGTACTGCAGTTCCAGTCCCTCATTCTGAGCTATTATCTGCTCCTCCAGTTCTTTCAGCTGCTTTCTGAATTTATCAATCACCTTCAAAGCAGCAGGCTCAGTGAAGTACTGTTCCACATACTGGCCCATTGGGATCTGAAGGAAAGAGGGGAAACAGAAAACTGTTAAAGTCATCGTGATAATCTGTTAAAAGCTATAGAAAGAAATATCTTTTGGATGGATATAGTCTGATGTTACTTATAAATATGGATTATATTGTACTTATATGAGTGTAAATAATATAAAAGCACAGTTGTGACAGCCTGTGCTATTGACCCACCGCATCCGGCTGTGCTCTGCCCAAGTGCCATGTGATGGCCATCTGCACACAAGACTGGCTGATATCAGGGAGTGTGTCCATGATCATGCCCATGGTGACAGCATCCTTGTCTGTTGGTGGAGGGTGCCGCATGGTGCAGGGTGTATTGGGAACCCATGCACACCAATCAAACTACAGTACAGAGAACGAGATCAACAGTGATCACAATAAAGCTATGTAATGCCTTGTAAACTGATTTTTAGTACTTAGTTAGCACACTTCATGTAAATGATTGTATTTCTGGTAACCTGCATTCAGTATAGTGAAAAATAAGCAGGTTTTTTAGATCTGATAAGATGTGATGTGCTAATTACCTGTCCATTGTTGGTGGCAGCATGTTGTGCTGTGCTGGTAAAGATCACCACGCTTAACAGTGTGATGAGCTCTTCTTTTGTCTTCAGCTCACTGGCTAGGCCTGACATGCAAGAAACATTAATAGTTACTCCTAACAGTCAATTTCAATTGCCATTTATTTAGCTCATGTAGTTCTTTTTTTCTCTTTATTCGGTTCCATCACACAAAAGCGCAAGGCAAATGCTGATGCAGTTCATTGTGATGAGACACATACTATAGACAGTGACCACATGGGGTCACTGTATTATTATCCTTTATGTTCTCTGTTACTTCCTTACCTGTTTTATTTCGACTTAATGGTGTATCTGGCCTGCAGCATGTGTATATATCTCACTGATGTCTTTTGACATTTTTAAAATGCAATATTGGTGACCTGTATTTCTGTATTGTATTGCATGATTTATATTACCATCCAAAATTTCAGGGTTGGCAAGACTGATTAAATATTTTTTTGAAAGAAGTCTCCTCTGCCCACCAAAATAGTCTCTTATGCTACACTTATTTGATCAAAAATACAGTAATATTGTATTAATTCAAAATAATGAAGAAACACTTATAATTGTCAGTTTTTTTAAAAACAGTTGTGCTGCTTAATATTTTTGTGGAAACCGAGATACATTTTTTTCAGGATTCTTTAATTAAATAAAATTTCAAAAGGACAGCATTTATTTGAAACAGAAATCATTTGTAACATTATAAATGTCTTTACTGTCACTTTTGTTCAATTTAATGCATCCTTCCAAATAAAAGTATTAATTTCTTTTAAAAACAAGGTACTGACCACAGCCTTTCAAACTGTAGTGTATATTGTCAAGCCTAAATAAATACACTGCACAGTGTTCTAATACATATCCTTTATCCACAACAGGACATTTGTGAGTCCAGTGATGTATTCATATCTTACCAAAATGAGGTACATCCACAAAGCCCTCCACAGCCACATCATTAATCCACGCCTGAAGTTCTGAGTCCTGTTCAACTTCACCATCACTCTTGTAGTACAGGGAAACTATTCCTGAAACAAAACTAAGAGAGAAAAAAGAGCGTTTAAGGAAATAGGTCTGATAGTACAAGAGTTTTCACATGCAAATGTCTAAAAGAAATATGTCTATTGCACATCTACAGTCATAAGAATTAAAAGCACTGAATAAAGAAATCTTATTTAAATAAATTACTTTTGAATTACATCCCACAGCATCAGAGAATTGTCCCTGTAGAAATAACCTCTCAGTTTAGTAACTCCTCTGTCCAAGAAGTCGAATTTGGGCTGGAGGGAGCGATAAGTTAATACTTTATACTCCCTCTGGGCCAGAATCAAGAGTCCATCTCCACCTGTTGATACCACCTGAAAAACAATTTTTGAAATGTATGACTTACTGAGTGAATTAAAAATACACTACAGTTATGTTGTTTGTGATTGGTTGGTTTTAGTGGGTGATAAGATCCAAGACCACTAAAATTCCAGTGCCTAAAATCCAAAGTGCTAAAAATAATCTATTTTTTTGTCAGCTTTATTGTTTACAGATGCTCACCTTTTTGAAGATGCCATCCTGGGAGATGAGCTGTGTCCTGCCACGACAGTTAATCTCAAGCGTATACCTCAGGTGTGGAGCCAAGAGCTGCATTGAGAGAAAAAGTGACAGAAAGAAAACATGAAGGCTCTTAACATACAATACAACTGGATAATTTAACGAAATGACCAGTGATTTCGATGTAACAGTGATTATCTAACTTTAAACATGCAAATGTGGACCCCTCAGTTATCTCAGAGGAGTAGTAAAATGTTTTATTTATTTATTTATTTTTTCATATTAGAAAGCTTAAATGTATAATCATGCAGCAGAGGGAATTGTGGGTAGGGATGTTATCTAAAAAATGAAAAAGATGTCTACCTGTATTATATGTCTCATATTTGACAAAATATTCAACAAAAATACTTTGGAACAAAAAAAAACACGTAAATGTATCTTTCCTAAAAGCACTTCCTGTAGACTTCCTCTAACCTTATATATAGGGTGAACAGCAGGCAGCTGTCGGAGTGTGGACACACAGATCACTTCTACCACCAAGTGTGTGCGTAGCAGATGTGATAACAACTGGAAGACCTGGAACTCAGCGTGACGAACCCACATCTTAGCCAATAACCATGCCAGAGGTGGATCGCTAGATAGAAATATGGGTGTGTCCTTATCAGGTTTCTGTTCAAGCTGAAAGGAAGGGAGAGGAACAATCAGACATTTCTGATTCTTTACATCAGTGTTTAACAGTTCATTCCTGGATGTGTTCCTGTAATGTTGCTCCCATTATTACATTAACAAAGAATCAGCAAAATTCATGTTTATATGCTTTTTGTCTTTTTTTTTTCAAACATATTTTCAGCTGATGGAGGAAGGAGTAAGTTAAGGAAAGCTAGATTATGATTCTAAGTAAATGTGAGTCAGCAGGTTTTACCTGTATGGCGATAGGAATGAGACCTTTCTCAGGATGCTCATACAGTAAGCAAAGTGGGGCAGCTATGTGCTGTGTCTTGTCTCTGATTACATTGGCAGGAATCCCATCCATTATCGCATGATCAACCAAGAATATATTTCCTTTCTTTAGCAGGAGAGACAAAGAAACATTATTAGATCCACTGTTCCAAGAATCCATTGTTTTTAAGAAAATAAACACTGAACTCTCACCTTGAGTTCCTCCTTCAACGTGGTTGTAGGTATCAGAGAAGACTGCACCATGTCTCCAGTGACAGGGAAGTTTGAGGGCAGCTCTTTGCACCTGGTAATCATCCGTGGGTTTGAGCCATTGAGGAACTGGTAACCAAAAAACCAGTCTTCTTTCCAGTGCTTCATGGTGTATTCTAATCAGAATATTTATCACCAACTCATGTTATTCATTTAATAACATTTAGAAACACATTTGTAAGTAGGTTGATTCAGCAATGATTATTTTAAAACAAGCCAATGAACAAAATCAATCAACAAACAGGTTTAAAGTGCCCCTATTATGGGTTATGAAAGGTTCATATTTTGGTTTTGGGAGTCCCCAACAACAGGTTGACATGCATGCAAGGTCAAAAAACACTTTCATTTTCTTATAATATACATTTATTTTTACCTAATTTGCTCAACGACTCCCAAACGATTCGTTCAACGATTCATTTTCCAAACCCCTCCTTTGGTTGAAGCTAATTTGCGGTGATTGGTCGATTTCATTTAAAGCAGTGTTTGTGGGCTTTAAACGCTCCAAAAGCGGCACCTAGTGACAAAGAACGAGTTTGCATTTTCATTCAGACCAACGCGAAAATCAAGTTTTCCCAGGTCTGCGCGCGCAACGAGTGGGCGGAAAATATGTTAATATTTCATTTTGACGTCAATATGAAACAGCTTGGGACTCGTTTTAATGATTCAGAGTCGACTCTTTCTTTTGAGAAACAATAACTTTATACACAGTGCACTTTCCGATTTAAAACTTTGCAGTATGTTTTCATTCACTTAGAGCTGTGATACACACTGCATGAAAGGTAATTTTCAAAAATCCATAATAGGGGCACTTTAAATATTTCACGGCGTCACTCCATCCCTGGATTACGTTCTCATTTGCATATTTATGAGATAAACAACGTCTAGCAAAAATAGCTCCTGACAGACATGCTACCTCGACCTGTTTTTATACCTGCTCACCTGTCTGTTGAAACGCCCTTTATGGTAATTTTAAATATGTTTTATTGTACAATTTTCTGGGAAGATTGAATTGAATTGATTGAATGAAGTGCATATTTTGTGGTAACTTAGCTAATAAGTATTTGGCCACAAAAAAAAAAAAAAAAAAAAAGGACAGATGAAGTAATTGTTACCAGCTATAGGGCTTCTTAGCTTCCAGAAGATCCTTTTGAAGTCATCCAGGTCATTCCAGGACTTTCCGAACTTGATTGCCAGTTTTTTCAGAGAGAGCTCCAAAAGCCTGAGAGGCCAAATGGTGTACAAATGGATTAGTGATTAGATGAATGTAATAGTAAATTACTGCAAGCAGCAATTACGGTGCCAAGCACTACAGAACCAAGCATCAGACCAACTGCAGCAATGAGTAAAGGAAGCCATTTTAAGATGATTTTAGTCAAAATGGCAGAAATATAATATAGAACTCCTAGTAATATGATTTAATGGCTTATCACTTTTGACCAACAGCTGGTGCTATTATCAAATCGTTGTGGTGTGTTCTGTGTGAGGTGACAATGGTACATACAAAATTTGGTGTCAATATGTCAAAGCTTTGCAGAGATACAGCCTCAGATGCAGTTTGGCATCTTTCCAGCAACTTTGTTGATGCGCTAAACGAAAACTGTTTCATATATCGACACGAAATCCATAACTTTTTGAGTAAAATTTGGTGAAAATCGGACTAACAGTCTAGGAGTTGTTTGAAAAAGTAGGTTTTCAACATGAATCAAAATGGTGGACAGGAAGTTCGGACAATATTGGCATTATTGTATCGATGTTCTCAGCCTGATCCAAGGAATCTGTCAACATCAGTCTAATTACAATGGGCTAATGTAAACAAAAGTTATTAGCATTTTTAGAAATTTCATTATAACTTTTGCATCCAAACTTTTTGTGTACCATCAAGGCATGGTGTCGAAGATGCATACCAAGTTTCGTAATGATACGTCAATGCGTTTATAAAATATAGCATTTTACAACAAAATTTAAAATGGCCAATACCCAAAATGGCTGTCATGGGAAAATTGGGTATGGTTCAACTCGGTATGCTCCACTGAATCTAAAGAGACCAGTTTTGGGATTTTTGGCCAAACCATTCAGAAAATGAAATAGCAAAAATAGCAATTTTCCATATCTACTGACCACTAGGTGGCACTGCGCTGAAACACTGCAGGTAGCCTCAGGTCATGTTTGTTATAACATACTCCAAGTTTGGTCTCAATACACCAAACCATTGCTGATATATAGCCTCACATCCAGTTTTGTGTGCTTTTCGTAGAATTTGTTCACATGTTATTCGAGAATGGTTGGACGAATCAACTTGAATTCCATAACTTTTTGCCAGAATGGTGATCTGATGAAGATGATCTGAGCCAATTTTGGTGAAAATCAGACAAACCGTCTAGGACAAGATTGAAAAAGTAGGTTTTTCGAATGATTAAAAATAGCGAAAAAACTAAACTGTACGATTTTTCAATTTTGGTGTTCATTCGACTCAGCATTAGCCAAGGATTCAGAGGAAAAAAGAATTTTGTGAACCTTACGGTTCAAAAGTTATTAGCATAAACATGAGTGAAAGTAGAGAGTTTGAGTTAGAGACTCCAAACTTGCTATGGTTAATGTTGGGACTGTCCTCAATTAGTGTGCCAAATTTCACAACTTTCCTGCAAGCAGTTCTATGGGCTGCCATAGACTCGAGCGGAAGAAGAAAAAGAATGCCAACGGATACAATAGGTGCCATCGCACCTTCGGCGCTTGGCCCCTAATTAAATGATGCATAGACAGGGGAACACCCTGGCTTATGGTCCTTAAAATATCAAGTCACTCTAATAAAACAATACTTGCACTGCAAAACCTGTAGTGCATTTTACTTACGCATAGTGAAGGGATCCCACAAAGTCACTGCGCTTCTCGTTGTCAAAGCGAGCGTCCTGGGGGAGATCGGCCTCTGACTTGGCATCAATGCATTTTGGAATGCCTAGGGCCCACGCAAGCCATCTGAGTTCAACAGGGATTTGTGAGAAGTACATTCTTTACAAAGATAGGAATGCAGTTATAAGTTCAGTGTATGCAATCGCTCTGAAGACCTGTATGTTTTTTGCCTCTCCTGAAGCTCTGCGTTTCTGTGAGATATCTCCAGTGGCAAGGTGTCATCACTGATCTTTTTGGCTATGAGAGAAAAGGAACCGGAGTTGAGGTTTTAATCATGTGGATTCATCTTGATCTCAGATTGATCTTAGTTATTAGTGGGTGCTTGCATTTATGCAAGGCACTCACTATTGTTATTCGTCATACTTATTTTCTTCTTCTTTCTTCCGCCGAAAGTTTGGCGCGTAACTCCTCCCGCAGCTTTTGTCACAGACCCACGAATGAGGCGTCAAATCGTGCGGATTATTCGGGAATGGTGTGCTATGACTTTTATAAGCGATCGGGGGTACGGTGTTCGCCCCAGGGGCGAAAAAGCGGCCCAAAAATCCCATTGACTTAACATTGCGACAAACTTTGAGGAGTCATAGCTCAGAGCGAAGATTTCACAGAAACTTGTGATTTGCCACATTTGAAGAGGCTGGCAGGCTCTGTAAGAACATACCTCACAATGGGGTAAAAGTTGCACCCCTGGGGGGCAGGAGCTGCCCAAAATTTCCCATTGACTTACTATGGAGCAGGACGGCCCATGAAATGCATGCGTTTCACCTACTATGGTAAATTGCATAGGGATTTTGTATTGAACATAGCTCTGGATCACAGTGTCATAGAGACAAGGGGGCGGGCTCATTTTACTCAGACGACCAATCAATCTCTCAGGATCATTGTGAAGCTATCAAGCCACGCCCTAGCAACCATTTAGAGCACCTTAGCAACAAGTTCCATAGACATCCATTGAAAGAGATTAAAGGGATATCTCCGGACTGAATTGTCATAGAAACATGAGGGTGGTCTCATTTGACTCGGGGCAGCAAACAGCCAATCATGAATCACCTCAACACTTCCTAGCCCCTCCCTAGCAACCATTGTCGAGCACCTTAGCAACCAAAATCCAAAGAGGGATATCTTCCATTCTGAATGTCACAGAGGCATGGGAGTTGGTTTATATCATTCATAGTGACAAGAAGCCTTTGCAGTTTCATCTTTGGCAGCTGCCAAGCAACTCCATAGCAACCAAATAGAGTACCCTAGCAACCAATATCAAAAGAGGGATATCTTCCATTCTGAATGTCACAGAGGCATGGGAGTTGGTTTATATCATTCATACTGACAAGCAGCCTTTGGAGTTTCATGATTGGCAGCTGCCAAGCCACTCCCTAGCAACCAAACAGAGTACCCTAGCAACCAAAATCCAAAGAGGGATATCTTCCATTCTGAATGTCACAGAGGCATGGGAGTTGGTTTATATCATTCATAGTGACAAGAAGCCTTTGCAGTTTCATCTTAGCAACCGAGTGGCGAGTTTTGCCACTGCAAGCACCCACTCACATTTTTTCTGGAAATGTACTTTCTAGTTGCATATGCAATTCAACATAACTGACCTGTGCCTTCTCTCAGCTCTATTACCACTTTATCTCCCACTAGCCAACGGTAACAGGGAAAAGTATAGCTGCATCTTTGTCCAGGTACACTGACTTTCACGTAACGGCAGAACCAGTTATCCTCCACCCAGTACTTCTGCTTCTCCAGGCGCACTAGTATCAGGCGACCCAAATCAGCAGCGCTTTTAACTGTGTAATCATCCACCTACAAAATGATAGGAATATATATCAATATTAGAGATGTTTTAATTCATTATTTTTAGTCAGTATTACATATTTAATTATGCTTATATCACATTTTGGTAACACTTTAGAATACTGTTCCTTCGTTAATGAATAACTACACAGGAACAAGTGACTAATGCACATTGTATTAACATTGTAGTAACCTAACAAGAAACTCTAATTAATGATTTAGTAAGTATTAGCGCTCAGTTGAAACTGGTAGTTCACTATTAGCTAATCAATAACTACTATTTTTTTATATATATATCCTGGAGAACTACTAAGAACTACTGTATACAGGTTCATAATTAATGTGAATTGTGCATAATGTATAATTAATTTTAAAATGAAGATCATGGTAACCCACTAGTATTGACTCAAGAATTACCAAATCCTTAGCTAAATGAATTACTAACTAAAACCTTACAAAAACCTCAAAAGTTTACAATGACGTCAGTAATTACTAGTGAGTTATCACAATCTTCACTTTAGAATACTGATCCAAAAAATTCATAATTCCTTTAGAAGGATGTAGTACCACCTGAATTAGTTACTACCCAATACTTTACAAACCTCTCAAAAGCTTACAATGATTTCAGTCATTACTAGGGAGTTATCATGATCTTCACTTTAGAATACTGATCCAAATAATTAATAATTCCTTCAGAAGAATTTGGTAATACTTGAATCATTACTAGTGGGTTACCATGACCTTTACTTTAGAATTAATTATACATTATGTATTATTCATATTAATTATGAACCTGTATACAGCAGTTCTTATAGTTCTTAGGGAGGTATGAAAAAATAATAGTTACTGATTAGCTAATATTGAACTACCACATTCAACTAAGCACTATCACTTACTAATTCATTAATCAGAGTTTCTTAGTTACTAGAGTGCTAATATTGCGTTACTCGTGTGTTCTTGTGTAGTTATTCATTAATGATGGAACAGTATTCTAAAGTGTTACTCCTTTTGTACATTTAGATCACCTTTGCCATCATTTAATGCTCACCTTCTCTTTAAAAACCCAAATAATTTAACAGCACCTTTAAATGTAATTTTAACAAATCTCAGAATGATTATCTGTTTTTCACACTGTGCATTATAACATGATTTTATTTTAATATTTAGACATAATGGTTCAAAATAATCCAGCCATTTATCAGTTATTTGCTCTTACATAAAAATACCATTCAACATTTTAACATTGGTGTGTCTCTACATTTTACAGATAGAGAGATTTTTTTTTCATAATGTTTTGATCATTTGTCACATGTAAAAAAAAAAAAAAAAATGAAAAGATCTCTCCTGCACTAGACAGAGGAAAAAGGAAGAAAAAGAATATTTAATCATAAGCACACAAGCATGTTTACTCACTGCTCCTCTGCAGAAGTCTAGGCCTGGATTGTCCAGTACGGTTCTCTCACTCTCTCCTCTCTCTCCAACCAGAGTCACGTATATATAGTTATTGGTTCCTGAATATTCTGAGGTTCCGGTTGCCACTGTCACTTTGTACTCCATCTGCACACATACAAATACAAATATATGTAACTGTAGTATAATGTCTACTGTTTCAGTCACTGTCACAGAACACTTTCAAATGCTATATATATGTATATATATATTTACACTAGTCAACATTTGAAGTGCATCAAAACCTGGATCAAAATGTTACATAAAATATCTAATAGAGAGCTATATAGTGTTAGTCTGTTGGTCTGTTGTTAGTCTGTTGCCTCAAAGCATTGTGCAATCAGTTTCTGTTTGCGCTGGATGATTACAAAAGCAAGCAATGTATTGTGGAAGTGAAAGTGGAAAACAATGATGGCTGGAAGAGGATTTCTTGCATAAGAATGATCTCCCTTGGGCTATATCACCTGTTTTCACAGAATAATAAGATGTGATGAATTTTAAACATGAAACCAAGACACACCTACAATCAAATCAGCATAGGGCCTTGAATAAAATAAAAACCCTCAATGTATTATCAGCGCAATTTGATCTGGTGAGGTTCCCCTGTTGTAACAATACAAATACAACACAATTCAAACCATGAAAATAAAGAAGTCCGTTGTGTATGTGGTATTTACAGTACATTTTATAATAAGATTTATTTGTCAGTTAGGTATCTTGAATAAAAATGTTTTCAGCATTTATTAATCTAGGTTAATATTAATTTAGTTCAGTGTTAATTTATGTCTGTTTATACAACTTAAAATTGTAAAAGTTTATTAGTATATGGTAAAGAATTTCATTAGTTGTTGCTGTTGTTGTAGCTTTCTCACGCTTTTCTAGTTCAAATTAATCAAGCATGGTAATCTTTAACCAACAGCCACACAGCTAGAAAAACTTTAGATCAATATCAGATCCGTTTCACCAAGTTATTTTAGAGCAAGCTCATTTATCTGTCCGTTACGCCTGCTAATAAAACTGCACTCTGTACAGGTGCATAAAAATGTTTTGCATATACAGTGCAGATACATATACATAGCCTGAAAGAAGCTTCATCATATTATAGTCATCAGCAAAGATGCCTCGAAGGACTTAAAGTAGCTTAAAGAAGTGCCTAGACTAGTTATTCCAATTGACAGAGGTTCACAGAGTTCTTATCAGTGAGGTAACCTGTAGAAAAAGACTCATAGATATAACTTAAATCAACAGAGAACATTAGAAACCCATTGGAGTTGCTTAAATATGTTCCAATAAATTGATAGAAATCTGAAGAATAGTTGAGAAAAAAATGTTACCTTTTCTCTGTAGAATGGTGTGGTGGTGAAAATCTGCTTTTTGTGTTGCTCCTTCTCCGCTGTAGTTTCTCTTGCCTTTTTTTCTGTTCTCCTCACTGTCCTTTTTTCTCAACCAACTAGTTTCCTTCTTTCATGTCAGCCTGTTGCAAACCCCTTTGTGCACAGTAACTGGCCATTCACTGACCTTCCAGTTTCACTGACTGAATCAGTCAGATATTTTCTTTGAAATGTCCTGTCTCTGCTGGTCTCCTCCCTCATACCTCCTTTCCATCCCTTCCCCCTCTCCCACCTCTATAGGCTTCTCCGTCATAGTCCACTATGGGCTGATATTTTAACCTCCTCATTTGTTTATTTATTTTTTCTTTGCTATCCATTTCAAGGAAGTGGGTAGACCTAGCTCACAGAAAAACCACATGGTTAAACATAAGAATATTTTTGTACTGAACTTGTGAAACCTCACTGATGCTTATGTGAAACTTTCACATGAACCCTGTGTCTGAGACAGCACAAACATATCTCAACTAGACTAATAATAACACTTCAGTTAAGAGGTCAAAGTGTTACAGCTTGTCACTGCAAAGAGTTTATTTGTAAAGAAGGCCATTCTGTGCAGAATTACAAGCAATACTTTACCTTTTTAACAGGGTACTGGCAAATACCAGGATTCTAACCAAGACATGTCACTTATTTTCCAGTGGTTTGTTTCACATTATCGTCTCAGTTTTGGTCCTGAATATCTTTTAATAGATACTCGGAATTTGTGCTCTGCATTTAACCCATCCAAGTGCACACACACACACCCGGAGCAGTGGGCAGCCAATGCTGCGGCGCCCGGGGAGCAGTTGGGGGTTCGGTGCCTTGCTCAAGGGTCTCACCTCAGTCATGGTATTGAGGGTGGAGAGAGCACTGGATATTCACTCCCCCCACCTACAACCCCTGCCAGACCTGAGACTCAAACCCACAACCTTCGAGTTACAAGTCCAACTCTCTATCATTAGGCCACGACTGCCCCAACTTTAAAACTTTAAGGTTGTGCATGTGTGCATTTACAAGGGCATTTTAGTGTTGGCAGAAGGCTTAAATATTTGCAAAATGTATTTGGTGTATAGGAAGTACATGACAGACATGATGTGGTGTAATGTAAGTACGTTCCTGTTTCTGCTAGTTGTCCTCTGGTGTGATATTTAAGGCACTACTGTTCAAAAGTGTGGGGTCAAACATCAGCAAGAATGCAGTTACAAGAGATTTCCATTTTAAATAACTGTTTTTCTTAACTTTATTCTTCCATTCATTCTGAACAAAAAAATATGCAGCAAAATTTTCACTGCTGATAAGAAATATTTCTTGAGCAGCAAATCAGATTTCTGAAGGATCATGTGACACTGAAGAAACGGCTAAATTCACCTTCATCACAGGAATAAATTACATTACTCTATTTTTCATCAAACAAATGCAAGAGACTTCTTTCCAAATTATGTTTAAAAAATCTTACCAACCCGAAACTTTTGAATGGTTGTGCAGAAACTCAAAGCTATATGTAGATGAACATTCAACCTCATGAAGTACTCTTACAGCAAATATCTTGAAAATGAACCACATTCAAGACTGTAATGTAACTTTATATGCTGGGCTAGTGCATTTTTGCATAAGAGATATGTTACAGAGAAACTCCGTAGTATCACATCATCATTAAACACGTGATAATCCAAGTGTTCTGGTATTTGTGTCCTGTTAAGACAACATGCGAGAGCACTGCACTTTATCTAATCACAACATCCTTTAAAATGACAACACTAATGACAACTTTAAGGGAACATACTGTAGCACCAAAAAATACTCAGGAAGTCAAGCAGGAGCGGGACCAGAGTTCAGGAAATGAATTTATATAGGATATAGAATGCATTCCTGTGGCCTTGTTTTGCATGCCATGTCCGCAGAGCTCACCGTTTAGTAGACATCTCATGCCAAGCTGCTGTTATGCAAGGTTGTTTTTGAGAACACTCAATATCGGTTCCCCATTACGACATGTTGATTTCATTCAAATTGTGGTTATAATTTACTTCACCTAAAACTTGGAAATGATAGTGTCTAATTTCTACAGTATTCATGAACAAAGTGCCATAACAGATCCTCTTTATTGCATGATTTTTTTTAAACACAATGGCAAGTACATGTGTTACATGTCCAAATGATAATACAAAAAAGAGACCACAAAACACATTAATCATACTATCCAACTGATAAAAGCACTTTTGAATACTTGTGACTACTGTATCATCATACTTGTATTAAGCTGCCAGAAAAAGAAAAATACCAATCATGACCACCTAAAAGTTTATTATTCTCAACTTATGAACGGTTTTTGCCATCTTTAACATTATCAATGGTATTGGCGTTTCTTTTAACATGAAAACCTAAAACTCTTTCATCAAAGAAACCGGTTTGGAGCTGTTCTAGTGCAACTACAGCAGAGTTTGAGGCAACAGTATCAGTCAAATGTGACCTTTCAGGTTCTGACTATTCATTGGAAAGCTCCTCTGATGTGACAGTTGAGTGAAGGAGAAGTTTGGTCATGTTAGGACTGTGAGGCTCCGCGATCGTCATCATCTGGCGGACAGTCAACAAAGTCAGCCAGCATAGAAGCCATTGCCTCATCCATCTGTAAAAGAGATTGAGCAAGAGGAGAGAGCGAGTTAGAGAGAATGTGCTGGAGAGAAATGCTCTGAATAAGCAACATATTGTTTACATGCCATTACCAGAATAAACAGTACAAGTCAAGTGGTTAACATGTAAACACAGCGCACAAAAGACATTACAAGACATACACGGCAATCTCGTTTGTTTTGGCTTCCTCAGTTGTTTAAAGAACTAATCCAAACTGAGGCCAGAAGCTACTTCATGCAAGTATGCACATGCTGATGTAATGTGAATCCTTCTTGTTTTACATACCCCATGCATGTTCATGCATTACTGTGGCAGTAACAATCATCAATATTCAAGGAAATACAGTTACTTGGAAAGGGTGACATTTAAGTGTCGTTACTGAGGTTGCTGGCCTTTGCAGTAATGCTGAGAACACAACATTAGGGTTTGACAGTGTACTCAGAAGTACTACGGTAACCAAAATACACATCACAATTCAAAAGTTTGGGGTCTGTAAGATTTAATAAGTCTCTTATGCCCACTAATGTTATATTTATTTGATCAAAACTACAGTAATACTGTGAAATACTAACTTTAAAAATATCTTTATTCTATTTTAACAATTTGTAATGTAATTTATTTTTGTGAGAGCAAAGCTGCCATTTTTATCAGCCATCACTCAGGTCATCATTGTCAGAAATATCAGCAAATTCTAATATGCTCAAGCATTCTTTTTGAATCAATCCAAGCCTGTGTAGCAAAGGGCGATGCATTTAGAGAATTCAGAAATCAGCACCAAGGTTAGACATTACTCGGTTACCTTTTTCTTTTCGGTGCCTTGCTCAGAAGACTCTCCTTCATCGCGATCCTCCATTTTCCTCTTTGTTCCCCTTGCTTCTGAATCCTCTCCCTGTTCGCTGCTCTCCTTCTCTGCCTCTTCCTCTGCTGTCTCGGCTACACTCTGTAACACCTCTTGCTCAGACGTAGATGGTGTGCTCTGATTGGTTGTGTCTTCGGGCTGTAATTCTGGTTCTTGCTTTTGAACTTCATCTTCTACACTCAATTCCTGACCCTGTTGTGACGGCCCAGTATCTTCCGCAGGATCTTCTGGTCTTGCCACTTCCTGCTCACATGTTTTCACTTCAGGTTCAACCGCCTCCACTCTGGTGTCCTCTTCTTCATGGCCTTCTGCATCTCCACTGATTATAAGACTCTCTATTTGATCCTTGCCAACCACAGGTTCGTTTCTCTCAACTGCTCCAATGTTCTCAATTTCCTCCACGGTCCCCTTGTCCTTGATTCTTTCATCTACATAGACACTCCTCACACCCTCCATCTCCTCGATCCCTGGTTCTACTTCTCTTTCTCTCTCCATGCAGAACATTTCCATCCCTTGCTGCTCCTCTGCCTCGATCATGACCTCTGCCTCCTCCTCTCCCATCATCGCTCTGCCGTTGTCTCCCTCCAATGGCTGGATCTCCTCACTTTCCTCTTCATCCTCATCCTCACCTTCTTCATCCTCATAGTCTTCGAACTCATCCTCACAGTACTCTTCATCAATGAAGTCACTGCCTTCCTCTTCCTCCTCTTCGTCCTCCAGGCCCTCCTCCTCTTCTTCCTCCTCTCCCAATTCATCCTCCTCATCCAGCTCCTCTTCCTCCTCTTCCTCATCATCTGAGCTGTTGATGTTGATGACGTTCTGGTCCACCTCATTTGCTGGGGGCTGCTGCTGGAGCTGACGGCTGGTCTGAGCAATCTGGTTCTGAAGCTGCATCTGTAAAGACAAGCCCAACGTAGGTGGCTGCCCACCTGGAGAAGTCTGCATCAACATCTGCTGAAGTTGCGGACCACCCGTCAGCGAGTCTGCAAGTCCGGCAGGTGATGCTGAGAGTGAAGCTGTAGTTGAGTTGAGAGGAGGCACCAGAGACACAAGCTGGGCTGTTTGGCTTGGTCCAGGGAAAGAGTTAATGTTATTAGCGTTAGCTGGTAGAATCTGGTGGGGAATGGAGGTGGGCAGCTCATTAGGGAGCGAAGTGTCAACCGATCCAACCTCACCCACTATGGGGGCAGAAGGCTGCAGGCCACCTACAGTAGGAACTGCTGACTGGGACAATGATTGTGCATTTGCTGCTCCATCTTGCATCTCCATCATCATACCCGCTGGCATGATGACCACGCTATCATCTGAATCGCTCTCCAAAGAGATTTCTACATCTTCTGGTTCCTCTTTATCGTAGCGGACAAAAACTTGTCGTTGACCTTCAGGGGCTCCGAGACCTGACAGTTCACCCGGTTGGGCTGGAGAGAGTAGCAGGTCACCTGGGGTGGCTGTAGTGCCTGCTGGAGTCGGAAGAACCAGAGGAGCCAAAGGTAGATGGTTCTCCAAAGAACCAAGCAGGGTAGCGGGACCTAAGCCCATGGGATGTCTGGCAGGGAAAGGTGGCCCTGCTGCAGGTCCACCAAGGAGGGTAGGGATGGACAGTGAGGGGTTTTGGCCAGAGGCAAGGACAGGTACAGTTGGGGTTGATTTGAGAGTTAGAGGGGTGAGAGGGAGAGAGATTGAAGGTGTGCGAGGATGAATAAGGGTGTTGCATATAGTCAGAGCTTCAGCACAGAATGACGATACCTGTAGAGAAACACAAAGAAACAATAAAAAAAGGGAAGTGCCAATAGTCACATTATGTGAGGTCAGTACAAATTTGACTATGCCAACACATAATGAATGAGACAATATCACCATTGTACAGAGTGACACAGTAATTGAAACTCTTAAAGGGATATTCCACCCAAAAATATATATATATATATATATATATATATGGACAAAATAAGAAACAAAAACATACTTTTTTTAAAATATCTTTCAAATACCTTTCTAAATCAAACAGGTTTGGAATGACATGTGGTTAAATAAAAGGCAAGGTTAAATAAAAGTTTCCTTTTTTGGCTAAATTAATAAATTTGATAGCTGTGTGATGAACCACAGACAGATACATCTCTATGCCAGAGCCACGCTCACTTGGCAGTTTCCAGTGTTAAAATAGCCTAAATTTAGCTTTTGGAGACAATAAAAGAACCAGTATGCCAGGTGTAACGTTTCTTTTTTATCTCTCAATACTTTCCTGTACACCTTTGTAAACAAGAAACACTGTCTCCAGTTACATTCTCCTGCGTCATTTGAAGCACATAGCCAGTACACCACCCAGAATGAGCTTTCACAGTGAAAGCAAACAGCCACATAAGAGAGGATACATATGTCAAAATGAATGTCTGTGTCGTCAATCACTGTATACTGACATTTTTTTTGTTTGCGCGCGCATTCAGGCAGGTTGGGTGCCGTTAAATTGTTAAAACTGGAATGTATACAAAGGGCTGGATTTTTGGTACACTGATTTCACAAATCACTGGTTTGATATACATATGAAAACATATGTAGGCATAATCGTCTATTTTAGGTTGTCTGAGATACCATAAGAAACACTGGGAACACTTTACAATATGGTTCAGTTCATTAACAATAACTGCATTATATATATATTGTCAAGCCGTTAATATTAATGCCTACATATATTAACATGTTCAAAATTTCAAGTTATATAAATTTAAAGTAATATATCATAGATAAGCAAATTAATAAACAATAGCATATTTCTAAATGAGCCTCTATTAATGCAGTAAAACTGTTCTTCATTTTTAGTTCATACCTGCATTAAAAAAATGTTAAGCTAAACCTTATTATAAAGTGTTACTGAAATAACTTGTGTTGACACCGACTTCAACAGCCTATTACAACATGCATTTACTCAACTCTGTGCCCTTTTGCAGTGCTTCTGCTTTCAATAGCACAATGCACATGAAGTCACAATAATAACGTATAAGAAATTAGCTGAGAAATACTGTTAATCAGCAAACAAGTGAGACCACTAGGGCAAGACTCCCTCTAGTGGATAACATTTAGATGCAAAGAAGGAATATTCAACAGTCTGTTTAGCATTTTGTCTTGTTTACAAACACAATATGGGACATTTGTTAAACTTATAGTGGAAGCTTAGTGGGCCAGTGTGTGTGTGTGTGTGTGTGTGTGTGTGTGTGTGTG
>JAFVLL020039492.1:15221-44185 GCA_021397915.2 Tor tambroides | reverse complement strand
TAAATCATTTAGATTAAATGTAGTCCTAATTAAATGTAAAAAAAAAAAACCATTTAAAAAATAGTTTTTTTCGAGGGGGGGAAGGGGGGGCATGAATGGGTGTCCCTTATTTTGGCTCGCTGAAGGTGGCAACCCTACTGTAGACTGACCGTCAGTTCCAGATGATACACGGCTGACATCAGAGTGTGCAGGTGAGATGTTCTCCTCACTATCAACTAAAACACACATACAGATATTATAATCAACACAAAACAAACACAAATGCACGTTATTTTACAACCTTAAGCAAATTTCATTTCCTCCTACCCTATCTAGTTTATATCTTTACCCTTCTTACCTCTGCCCTCCTCACTAGGGCTGTCCTGGCTGGGTGTAGGGCTGCCGTCATGTTCCCAGAGGGCCGTGGCACCTGTTTGGGAAGAGCGCAGACGGATGCGAGGTTGTACGCACTGGTCTCCTGGGCTGAAGGACTGGGAAATTCCTCCTCCACCCCTGCCGAGAGCCCAGCCGTGTCGGGAGCCCAGTTTGCGCCGACCAGTCCTCAGATTAGCTTTGGGTTGATCGTCTTCAGCCTGAGATAAGATTCTCCTTAGTGAACTCGGGGACACTGGAGCACTGATGGGATCCTGCTCATGAACTGAGGGGTGAAACAGTGAAGAGTATACTTTGTAAAAGATAAGATATTTTTATTCTCTTTCTGGTGAGGTAAAGGTCTTTATGGATGAATCTCACAAACCTGACAATTAAAGGATTTTTGCACTGACATTATTTTCAAAATTCTTAAGCACATTATCCCCCCCAAATTCTCATTATTCTAATTCGGGAGGAAAATATATTTAAATTACAAGAATCAAAAACAAAATCATCACTCAAAAATGAAAAAATTAGAAAAATACATCCAGATACATTACCACATTAAGAATATGAGGTGATATATGCTTAGTTTTCAACTAAAAAAAGTTACAAAGCAAAAATAAATAAATAATGGCAATAAATTAGTTTTTTGTGATATTCAGCCATAAACTAGTATAATACTGATGGAATATTTATATATTTGTCAAAACAGAACTTTTTTATGAGAACAAAGCAAAACAATGATCAAAATGAAAGCATACTGGATATATTCTAAAAATTACAAATCCCCTTATTTGCTCAAAGTCAATGCCATGTTATATGTATCTACCATATACACAGAAAATACAATACATATAAGTAGTTACACTGTTACTATTAGTATTTATATTACCATAAATCTCAATACTGTATACACTCTGTGCAATATTCATTTGATCTGCGAATTCCATTCCATTGCTCCTTCACATAAACACAGAATTACTATGTCTGGTTGTGATCCAAGGGAATGGCATAATGTGGTAGGGTAACAGCATCATTCATTGTTATGGACCTTTTTTGTGTTTTACAGAGTCCAGGGAACCCTGCAGTCTTAACTTACTGGCACTCTCTTACACTCAGTGGTACAATACATCTAATATTATTACACCAGCCATACAGCTCTGCAGTCTCACCAGGCGCTGGAGCTGAAGAGATGGGAGCACCATCTACAGTATCCGCAAGGTTCTCTATACTTCCAGCAGCAATAAACTGAGCGCGGCCCTCTTTGCTTCCACCTTTAGGTTTTATCAGCTTCTTCATGCGGTCCGCTATCCAGTTTGACTTCCTGAAGCCACAAGAGAGTTTATAGGTGATTGAAAGGTAGCCAGCAAGATTCAGATAAGTCAAAAAAGGTAAAAGAGAAAAACAGCAGGATGTCAAGATGAAAGAGAGCATACGGTGAGTAAAGCAATGAGTCCGTGGTGAAAAGGTCTGCTAGAGACAGATGTTAAAGCCTGACTAACTTTGGTTGTTTGGGTGGACACATGCCAGGCAGAGCTGGCTCCAAAACACGATATTGATCCATTATCTTCTCCACCAGCTTCTGCTTCTCCCTGCGCAGCTCGTTGAGCTTGTCACTGAGGTGGAGAGAGATGGACAGATGGGAGAGGAAAACATGAGTTATTTACTGATGCAGGTGGTCCAGTGCTGAATCTTCTACATGGTGCATGTGGAAAAAGTGGATAAAAGTGAGCTTCAAGTGTGTGTGTGTGTGTGTGTGTGTGTTCGTACAGGTACTCTCTCTGCTGGTTGTGGTGCTGGTCCCGGCTCTCCAGGCTGCTCTCCAGTAGGGCCTTGTTATCTTTAGCCAGATTCTGGTTCTGTTCTACTAGATGTCGGTTCTCCTCTTCCAAGTTCGCCTTCAACTGGGTTAGGAGCTATATCAAACATATAAATATTAGGGCAATAAATTATACTATAAATTATTATAACCAAACTTTTTTGTTGTTAACGTGATTAACTCAGATTAATCTCAGACTTTCAATATAATGAAATGTCAAATAAGACCACAAACTTTAAACCTGTAAATAATTCTAAAATAAATTCTGCATTTTGAAAAATTTTAAACAGAAGTATTATGACATAAAATAAATGAGACACAACATAAAAATTAATAATTTAATCTCTAATAATTTACATTTAAAGACATAAAGGCTACATTTATTTGATCAAAAGTACAGTATAATATATATATATTAGTGTAAAATATAATTACAGTTTAACTTAATTTATTAGAATCTATAAAATAATCTATTTTTAAAATCTATATTTTAAAATGTAATGAATTCCTGTGATGACAAAGCTGAATTTTCAGCAGTCATTACTCAAGTCTTACTCAAGTGTCACATGATCCTTCCAAAATCCTTCTAATATGCTGATTTGCTGCTCAAAAAACATTATTATCAATGTTGAAAATAGTTCTCTTAACATTTTTGTGAAAGCTTTGACATTTTCTTCAGCAACAGAAAGTTAAAAATAAAAATAACTTGCTGTAACATAGACTTTACTGATACTTTTAATTAATTTAATAGTTTAATTAAAATTAAAAGCACTGATTAAAAAGAAAGAAAGAAAGAAAAATCTTATATACTGTATACTGTATATTATACACACAGAACTGTCATAATGTGCATTGTGTTCAGACCTGGTATTGGCTGCTGAGACGGACGTTGTTGAGATCCAGTTGTTGGTTATGCTCTTTAAGAGTGCTGAGTTCTCCCTCCAGTCTGGTCCGTTCAAGCTGAGCCGTACTCAACTCTGCCCGCAGAACTGAACTCTGAGCCAGCAGCTCGGACTGCACCTGAACCCACTCCTTCTGCAGGTTCTGATATCTACACATTAAACAGGTGAATTAAACTAAACAACACACCTCATGAAAGTCATATTTTATTCCCAAAAGAAATAAATAAGGTTTAAATAAGGCTTAATGAAAATGTTTGGTTTTTTTTTTTGCATTTGTGATATATATTTTATACAAGTCTAAATTATTAAAAGTACATAATGTAGTATCTAATGTAGGCTTTGTTTTCTTTTTTCTTCATGCAATGCAATAATTCTCTTGATTCTGAGGTTAACCCCAGACATGTTTTTGTGAGTCTGTCTATACAACCATCAGTCCATTCATCTAGACAAGTGATCAAAGCACCAATCTACACTTAACACAGTTATCCTACTAACTGAACATACTGAATACAAGTAAACTGCCTCTTGCTGAGTTATGTAGAAATGTTTCTTTTGTCCTGTTCACCAAAGCAACAAGCTTTACAAATATTTTCACAGGCTGTCACGCCATGGCAACAACTGTTGGAAACTGGGCTATGAAATGACTCATGCTTTGGTGAGACTTTGGTGGGGCTTACCATCACCACAGTGGGTGAAGGGCAGTTTGTGGTGGGTGGTATCATCACTTCCTCTCTTTCCTATGAATCTGTTGAACTGTAACTTCAACCCAGTGTTGTGGTCACTGCAATTATGACTTTTTCTCACCTTTCATTGTCCATTTTCAGTCTCTCCAGCTCCTTCTCGCTTTCCACCTGCCCTTGTGTCACTTTCTCCATTTTTTGTCTCTCCGCACGTATCGATTCCTCTGCCTCCTCCAACTGTGCTTTTTGCTCTAACAGCTCCTTATATCTACACAAGTACAGTATTTAGAACATTTTACAAGCTTTAAATTAAAGATAAGTCATAAATCAAGAGAGAGTTTATTTCAGCTTTTAAATTCATTTTTCATCTGATGTTGAAGTCATATGGAACAACAATTACTTTAACAACAAACCAACATATATTTATATTAACATACTATTTATTAAAACAAAGCTACATCAAAGTCTTAAGGTTTTTTTTTAATGTGTAAAAGTATTACATGTAAAAATGTTACGTGTAACAAAAAAACCTGTGGGATGAGTGTGTTTGGTGTGTTATTGTATGTTTTATTTTAGTAATATTAGTTCATAATACTTTATGGAATCTACACTTATTTTACTAATTTCTTTCTAAAGTACAAGTCATGTTAACAACCTTGTGTATTCATATTTTGATTTATCACAGATTTACTTAAGATATAAGATAACCTAAAAAAAACATATATTATCTAAAAGTATTGTTATTAAATTATTCTTAATTAATGTATTAAATAAATTAATAAATAAATAACCTTGCTTTTTTCTGCTTAGACCACTTATGTGAGTGTGGTAAAATTATTATTATTAAATTATTACAAATTAATTTATTAAATAAATTAATTAAATAACCTCACATTTTTCCTCTTTGACCTCTTATGTGAATAAGCTAAAATTATTATTTATTAAACAAATTATTATAAATGAATTTATTTTCAAATAAATACATGATTATTCATTTATTATTAAATTAAGTAAATAAATTCAACTTGTCTAAGACACTGTACCTGGCCTCAGTGTCTTTATATTGAGCTTCTAGACTGCGACTGCTGTTCTTCAGCTGACTGTGTTTGACCAACAACTCTTCTAACTCCGCCTCCTGTCTCTGTTGCAGAGCTGTCAATCTCTCATGATCCCGCCTCATAGCCTCCAGGCGCATCACTGACGACTCCTTCTCCTTGAGCCACACCCTTGATTCCGCCTCCAGAGCCGCACAGCGCAGTTCGCTATCATTGCAACGTGCCAACACCGCCGCATGTTCGGAGCTCAGAGACGCCTGTTCCACCTAAGTGAGAGGAAAGAGGGTACAATAGAGCAGATATAATGACAGTATGGTCATTCGGGTGGAAATAACCTGTTTATGAAAAGCCTGTATAATTTAAAGTGGTGTAGTTTTATGCTCCATCAACGATATGATTGAAACCCGTTAGTGTCCGCCCACCGTAAAATCTAATATAGATTTAAACAAATGTCAGTTTCTGAAATACCCTGGCCTTTATTTTAGTGTCAAGGGTCCATTTTGAGACTAGCAACCCACACTCAATCAAGCACTCACCTGTAGTTTGGTGTTGAGGGCCTGTAATTTAGCACAGTTCTCTTGCAGCGAGATGGAGTGGCGCTGCAGGGCGTCCAACTGCTCTCTGAGCTGAGCACAGGCTGACTGAGCCTGAGTCAGCTGAGACAGCAACACCTCCCGCTCTCGCTGCAGCACTGCATTCTGGGATACAACCAGAGGCATGGCGTTCAGCATACAAACTCATATGCATTCATTTAGAATGTAATCAGAATCCCTGGACAGCGTTAATGATGTTTAAATAAAGACATACGTGAAGTGGCCTTGCGGGGCCCGAAACGTAATGACATTTCAGTGTGTTTTGCATTTTATCTCACCTCCCTTTCCGTATTTATCAGTCTTTGACTCAACACCTCCTGGCTGCCAGTGCCAGTCTCTGCCGTTGTGTGTGGTTGTTTGTTCCTTGTGTTTTCAGAGTCTTCTGCTGCATAGATAGAGTCTGGAGGCCCCAAGCTCTGGTTGTGGTTAACCTTATCTACAATACTGACAGTGGCCTCCTGGGGGCTTCCTGACAGCAGTGGAGACTGCTGTCTGTTTGATTCACAACCCTCGATTCTCTGTGCGTCTGAGTCAGGAGGTGAAAAAGCAGCCTCTGGAGATGATCGTTGCTGTTGTGTAGCTGCCATTTCAAGCTTGGTCTGCAGCTCTTCAAGTGTTCCGTTCAGCTGCGTGATTTGATTGGATAACTCTCGGGAATGGGCACTCTCATTAGCCAGATCCTGGTCGTGAGTGGGATATTAAAGTTAAGACAATTGCTGTACCTTACCAGCTTTATCCAGAACCAACCATGTGCCTCTTTAGGAAAACCTGAGCAATAACAGCTTTCATTAATCTCACAAAGATGCATTTTCAGCACAGTTGTCCAAGGAGGGGAAATCTAATTGCGCTGAGGATTTTCAGATAAAAAAGCAGCTAGAAAACAATTATCTAGTTGAAAGGAAATATTCAAAGGAGCCCATTTTGCAAGATCTCAGCTCAGTGGGACCTCCAGGCAAACATAATTGCAGAAATATGGTGTACTGAAGCACTATAGTAATTGCTTTTATCATTCATATCTCACATATAAACACTTTGAATACTGCACAGACCTTTGTTAGGGAGTCAATCTGGACCTTGCTCTCAGCGTTGAGTGTACCGAGCTGCAGATTCTCCTTCTGCAGCTCCTCGAACTGGGCACATGTCTCTTTGAGCTGAGAAATCTCCTGACACATGCGTCTGTGGGCAGATGACAGATGTAGTGAGTGATATACGTAATATTCTTATGCCATGCTATTCATTTCATAAGATCAGAAATAGGGACTTCGACAAAGGGTTCTGTGTGTTCACAAAATGAAAATATATTCATTATTCACTCATCCTTCTGTTGTTCCATTTTTGTGGCTTTTTTTTTAAAAGAAAAGAGACTAAAAACACTGAAAGTATCATAAAAGTGGTCCATACAACTCATGTACTATATTCCAAGTTTTCTGAAGAAATATGATGTGTGAGCAACAAACAGGTGAGAACCAATGCTTTTAGAGATTTCAAAGCTGCAGTGGAAGATTATCAATAGTGAATAACTACTTGAACTTGGGTCAAAAGAAATATAGGGCACAAGTCATATGAACTACATTCATGGTGTTTGACAAGACATGGCATTCACTGAAAAAAGCTACATTGGTAATTAGCATTTAACAAATGGTATTTTTCGAATAAATATCTAATGCTAACCAATGCTGCATTTATTTGTTTAAAAATACAGTAAAAATTGTAATATTGTGAACTGTTTTCCATTTTAAAATGTAATTTATTCCTGTGATGGCAAAGTTACATTTTCAGCAGAAGTCTTCTGTCACATAATCCTTCAGAAATTATTCTGATATGCTGATTTGGTGCTCAAGAAATATTTATTTTTATTATCTATGTTCAAATTAGTTGTGCTGATTAATATTTTGTGGAAACTGTGATTTATTTTTTATATCTTGGATGAATAGAAAGTTCAAAAGAACAAATATAATTTGAAATATCATTTTTTTTGTAACAGTGTGAAAGTTTTTACTGTCACATTTGATCAATTTGATGCATCCTTGCTAAATAAAAGTATTAATTTCTTTGGGGAAAAAAAAACGTAATCCTAAACTTTTGAGCGGTAGTGTATATTTGTATAAAGATTCATCTGTAACACTTTAGTATAGGGACCAATTCTCAGTATTAACTAGTTGCTTATTACATGCCTATTATTAATATATTGCCTGTTTATTAGTACTTATAAAGCACATATTCTGCATGACTATATTCTACATCCCTAATCTTACCCAATACCTGAACTTAACATCTACCTTACTAACTATTAATAAGCAGCAAATTAGCAGTTTATTGAGGCAAAAGTCGTAGTTAACGGTTTGTTAATAGCGAGAATTGGACTTTAAAATAAAGTGTGACCGATTCATCATATGAATTTGGAACAACATGAATGTGAGTAAATAATGCAACAATATTGTTTTTTTGGTTACATATTTCAATAAGTGCGAAGGTCCCTTTACATGTACTTTACCTGTTTTGTGCCTCTAGGCTGCAGGCTCGTTGGTTGCCATGCTCTAGGGCAGATGTCGTGCTTTCCAGTTGCTGTCTAAGTCTGGCCATTTCTCGTTCTCGTTGTCGTAGCTCACGCCGTTGACTGTCCAGCTCTGCCTGACACGCCTCTTTCTCCTGCTCCAGTCGCATAACTTCAAGCAGCGCTTCTTCCCGCCCTCGAGTCAGAGACTCCACCTCCACGCCAGATTCTCGCAGTTCAGCTTGTAGCTCTTCTTCATGCCGCCTGGCAGACTCTAAGGTCCGTCCCAGTCTTTCAAGGTCTGCCTTAAGGTTTTGGTTAGTCAGCTCTAACTGATCACCCTATGAAAAAAAACAGTTTGCTTAGTTCAGTCAACAAACAGAAAAACACTCACTTTTCTTCAAATCTGAAGGAACAGTTGACCTAAAAATGAAAATTCTGTCATAATTTACTTATGTTGTATCTCAATATGCTGTTAATGCTCCTTGTATTACATAAGGACACTGCTCTTTATACTTTTACACTGCTCTTTTCCAGAAGTAAATACAGAATGGATTGTCAAAGTCAAAGAAAAGCCTTTACTGTCACTTCAGATCAATTTAATGCCTTCTTGATGAATAAAAGAATTAATTTCTGTCAAAGCAAAAATCTTACTGACATTAAAGTAATCTATATGACTGGTATGCTAAATTGAAAGGCTTTTGAAGCTATATTATAGCTTTGTATATGGATTTAATTCGAAGTTTAAATGGTTTTGCACTGAAAATCTTTCTTTTCAGCACAAGTCACAAATCTACATATTTAAAGTTGGAATATCATGTTCAGTCATGAGACCTGCAAGAACCAATGGCATTACTGATGTTAAACATGGCGTGAGGCATCTTGATACTCCAAGTTTGAATATGCAAATGAGAATTAAGAGATGAAAATTTATAACTAAGATTCTGGTCAGTTCCTCAAACAAATCCATACAATACAGCACATATGGACTAATATATTCATGTGAACTACTTTTATGGTGCTTTTTAATCTTTTGGGGGCTTGACAACCTTAGTTGTCATTCACTTTAACTGTATGTATTTTCCTTTGCGTTCCACAAAACAAAGCATGTGAGTTTGGATGTCATGGGTGTGAGTAAATGTTAACAGAACTTCAAATTTTCTGTGAACTATCACCAATTATCATCTATTGGGGTCTCATTACTGCTACCCATGCTGATTTTCTGCCCATTGTGTTCTTGATATCCACTCATTGTAACAGCATAATTTTAAAGTAGGCACTATTAATCTCAATGTTTCCCCAGTCATGTAATCCATATCTTGTAGTACAGCAAAAGGCCAAATAAATAACCCGCCTCACCTTGCGTACCGCAGCCCTGAGCGAGTCTACGGTGCCTCTGAGAGTCTCTCTCTCCCTCTCCAAGGCTGCCCTCTCTCCCTCTAACTGAGCAATCACTGCAGCTTGCATCTTCTGAAACTCCACCTGACTGCGCAGATGCATCAGCTCCTCCTCCTGCTGCATAGACTCACCCTGCAGCACCTGACAAACAAACATATTAAGTGATTATTTAGCAGACGCTTTTATCCAAAGCAAATCAAAGTGGAGTGCCGTGCTTAAAGGCACAATGGTAATGATTCATGGATCGTTCTTTAAGGAAATCAGGCCTGCATCTCTTCAATTGCAATCCCAGATCATTATGCCATATGATACAACGAGTAAAAGTGGAAAAAGTCATCATTGTGAGAAATAGTTTACAGGGGTTTAGTAACCGTACTGAATGTCTTTCTTAATTGCTAGTGGCAGGGAGTTGCGTTTTTACATGGTGAGTCATTGCCGTTATCGACTGGACCGTTATCTGGCTTTGAGTGGATGTTGAAGGAGTTGTGAATGATGTAGTAATTAGGTTTTACTGTCATAACTTGATGGTTCATTACCTCTATCTGTTTCCTAGCCTCCATGAGGCTCTCTGCTGCCTTCTTTAGCCGCTGGTTCTCAGCCTCCATGAAAACCAGCTTATTTTCGGCCTCCAAGACCTTCTTACTCTGCTCTGCCAGTCTGGAGCGCAAATCCTGGGCTAAAATGGTCTGTCTGTCAGCCTCTTCTAGGGCCTGCTGAAGCTGGTTATGCAGGGCGAGGGCGTCCTGGGAGAATTTATCTTCTTCTGTCTTCTGGGCTTCTGTGCTGTACGTCTGAGATGTCTCTTCTGTGATGTCTTTCTTCCTTTCAATTTCTTTCTCACCCTCGGCCTCTCCTCTCTCTTTGGTGTTCATTTCATCTATAACCTTCTTTTTTCTCTCGCTGAGGATTACTTCGCCCCCCTCTCCCCCCTCTCCATCTTCTCTCTGGGCTTTTATTACGCCTTCTTTTTCATCGTGTTTCTCTCTTCTCGTGTCATTTCCCTCGCATTCCCCTCTTGGGATTATTGGCTTTTTCCCTTCTTTTCCCTCCGAGGCTGTTCTCTCTTCCTCTAGGTCTTTCCACTTCTGTTTTGTCCTCAGCTCTTCGAGATTTATCTTCAAGCTGCTATTTTCATTCTTCAGACACTCCATCTAACAGTTGAAAGAGAAATGACAGGGCCAGATTCTATGAGTTGAGACGAGGACAAAATGACAGTAGACAAAACGCTTAGAATAACTGTCTTTAAAACCATCTAAAGTGCCTCACCTCCTTGAGGGTGCTTTGAAGCTTTTGTGAGAGTTGGTCCATGTGTCTATGGAGCTCTTCAGTCATCTCAGGGGGGTTGGCCTGCTGAGCCTAGAAGAGAGACAGGAACATGGGAAACCTGAGAATTTACATGAATCAGTCCGAATCAATTTGTAGCCTAAGGATAAAAATGTCGAAACACCCACTGACCTCTCGTTCAGCCTGCAGGAGCTCTAGTCGTCTCCTCAGTTCAGCATTCTCGTTTTCAGCTCCCAGAAGCCTCAGCGAGGAAGCCTCATTAACCTCCTCACTCAGAGGCTTCAGATCTAAATGACAGTAAGACACGTTACTCCATGTTATTCCTTGTTGTTCCTTTACAACGAGGCAAAAAGTCACTCTCCAAAACTTTCACCCTCCCTGTTCCTCTCAAAATGAGCTGCCAACCTTTACCTGAAGTGCTGAGACCACTGCAACTTTCAAGAAGCAGCTGAAGACACACCTTATTCTCAAGCACTTAACCACCCCATACCCTTAAACCGATGACCCTTAAACTTACCCACTCACACTTGTATTAAAAAAACTTACCCACTCACACTTGCTCGCTTCCTAATCTAGTTGTCATATAAACCTGGCATTGTATATTATAAATATTGTTGGCTCCTTGACCTTTTTGTTCCTCTTTTTGTGAAGCACTTTGGACAAATGCATTAACACAAATGTTATTAAATGGATAGTTAACTCAAAAATAAAAATTCAATCATAATTTACTCACCCTCATGTCATTACAAGCCCACAAGAGTTTGGTTAATCTTTAAAACACAAATTAAGATATTTTAATGAAACCTTAATGAGCTTTTTCTTCCTCTATTGAGAGTTCAGGTAAACAAAATTTATAAAGGTGTCATAAAGGTGTTGCAAATGAATCCTTACGAGTAATATAGTCTTGTGAAGAGATGATATTCTGTTTTGGTAACTTGTACTTTCAGCCGAGGGACAGAAACCCTTTTGGTTTCATTAAAAATATCTTTAACCAAAGGTTAATGGGTTTGAAATGACATGAGGGTGAGTAAATAATCACAGAGTTTTTATTTTTGGGTGAACTATCCCTTTAAGGATTTGTTTACTCAAAAATGAAATTCCTGTTGTCAACTCATGAGAAGCTAGGCAGGATGTTTCTGCTTCTCTTTTCCACACGATGAAAGTATGGATGAACATTGTCAAGCTTCAAAAAAGATTTTAAAAAAGCAACATGAAAGTGTTATTTGTAAAAGCTCAGCACTGTCTATTCCCCTTCATTTTCATTGTATGGGAAAGAGCCTCCAGAGCAATGCTAATCTTTTCCTTTTGTGCTTTACAGAAGTGAAAACAACATACGGGTTCGGAAAGACATGAGGGTTAGTGAACGTTAACAGAATTTTAATTTCTGGGTAAATAATCCCTTGATTAAGTGTTAGTGATAGGGTGAAATGTAAATGTATGCATAAATGTCTATTCCTAAACACGACAGCTTGATTTGCATATACATGACTGATATACATATACATGAAGTCATGAAATCAATCGTCTACCGATGGCAGTTGAGTCATAATATCAAATCATGCATAAAACCTACCAATCTCAGGCATGTTTATTTCATGAACGTCCTCGTCTGACTCTAGCTCTGATTGGAGGAAATGCTGATGGGTCACATTTTGACTGACACCCACAGAATGAACCTGACGCTTGAGATCCACCTGCAGACTCATATTCATCTCCAACAGCTCATCTACCCTCTGTCTCTCAACATCTCGCTCCTACACAAATGCAATTATATACCCATAAAGCATTATGAATATACATCATACATTTTAGAAGAATGCAATTCTTTCATATAACTTTCATATATTTTAAAGTAGATTTTAGAAGTTTTCTTCCAACCTAACATAATTAATCAAAATTGAACCGCAAAGACACAAATGGTAGCATAACCATAAAACACGATAAGTTCATAAAGTCATTCATACACCCTCCATATCCACAAGCTTCTGCCTGAGAAGAAGATTTTCCTTCTCCAGTTCCCGCAGAGCAGTGCACCTCGCACGAGCGTCAGCCAGCTGCTCATCCAGAAGTGCCTTGTTCTCTTGCAGTGAGGCACAGTACTGCTGCTGCTCCTGTAGGGCCAGAGAAAATGAGTGTTACAGAAATCATTCACTAACTTTCATCCTGTTCCAAACCCAAACCTGACTTACTTTCTTCTGTGATATTTTTGCAGAATGTTCACGCTGCTAACCAGGGACTCTTTATACATCATGTTTTATGACTGATCACAGTTTTTTAAGCTTGTATTCTACAAAGTTGATCATGTCATTACTAACTATCCAATAATTAACTAATATAATATTATTTCTATTTTTGACATTGATAATAATAAGTAATGTCTCTTGAGCAGCAAATCAGCATATTAGAATGATTTCTGCAATATCATGTGACTGAAGACTGGAGTAATGGCTGCTGATAATTCAACTTTGCAATAACAGAAATAAAATTATATTTTAATATATATTACAGTAGAAAACAGTTATTTTAAATTGTAATAGTCCCAATGTTACTGTTTTTACTGTATTTTGATTAAATGCATTATAAATGATAGTGTAAGTTGCTCTATTTAATGTATTTATAAATACTGTCTTCAAATTTGAATGGTGCAGCTTCATGCAGGGTTTCTTTTGTGTTCAACTGAAGAAAGTAACTCTTATTGGTTTGGAAACACATGAGAGTGAGTAAATGACTGAATTGACCTATTCCTTTAAAAGTAACTTCCTAAAATTTAATTTAGTTTTAGTTTTCTTTTTTGCAACTTGCGTTCCTCACAACTGATCATTTGCCAGAATATAAGTAGCACAAAATATTACTCCATTTCCAACTCTTTGTCATTCCTAATTGCAAAGCATGATGATTCAGCCTGATGTATATCTCCTCCTCTACCTTCAGCTGTGTGCGGTACAGCTCCATGCTGCGGAGCCGATGTGTGCAGTTTTTCAGCTCTGCCTGCAGTTGCTCTACTCTGGCTGCACGCTCACGCAGACAGTCCAGCTCATCTTTCAGACCCCGACTCACACGCGCTTCCACCTGCAATGCTCGGCTCTGAGCCAACCAGACATAAATGGTATGTAAGTGAAATCTATCCAGTGTCCATACACATTTATTAATGATTATACAGTTTCTATTATCAGTATAGTGTGCTCACTTCCTTCTGTAGTTTCTTTATTTCTTCCTCCATAGTTTGCATTTCTTGCTTGTAATCCAGTAGTTGATCACCTTTATCCTCCCTTTAAAATATTTCATGTGTAAATACTTTTAAAGGTGAAGTGTGTATTTTCTGTGGCACTAGTGCAACAAAATGAGTTTATAAAAATAATGACTGTTAAACCAATGTTATGTCAGGCTACTTGTGAAGTCCAAACAAAAAAGTAATGTATTGATATTTTAACATTGCTAAAATCACACCCATTACTTTTAATAATTATAATGATAATGGAAACTTGAATACAATGAAGGTTTGCGGTCAGTAAGATTATTTTATTGTTTGAAACTCTGTAAAGTCTCTTATGCTCAACAAATCTGCATTTATTTGATCAAAAATACATTATAAATAAATATAAATATTGTGAAATATTATTAAAGTTTAAAATAAGTGTTTTTCTATTTTAATATATTTTAGAATGTAATGTTTTCCTGTGTTGGCAATGCTGATTTTTCAGCAGTCATTGTTTCAGTCTTCAGTGTCACATGATCCTTCAGAAATCACTCTAATATGCTGATTTGGCACTCAAAACAGTTGTGCTGCTTAATATTTTTGTTGAAACCGATTCGTTGATGAATATAAAGTTCAAACGAACAGCATTTATTTGAAATACAAATCTTTTGAAACATTATAAAAGTCTTTACTGTCATTTTGGATTGATTTTATACATCTTCGCTGAATTAAAAAATATTACTGACCCCAAACATTGAATGATAGTGTATATTGTCCTCAAATATGCTTTGCAAATAAACTCACAGTTCCTGTTTGAGTCTGCGCAGTTTTGCTTTGCTGTCTGCCAGTTGCACAGCAAGTCCTTCAGGAGGTCCATCTCCAAACCCACTTGACGTGGTTATATGGGATATAGATGATTCCCGTTCCTGACAAAGCTCTGCTATCCTCTGAAGATCAAACAGAGACATCCAAAGCTGAAGAACACGCTTTCTGAACACAATTATGAATTAATCATATCTAGCCTCACCTACTTGCACCTGAAAATGTCAGACTTCCAAAACAAATTCTTCTCTCACCTCCAAGTGTGTGTCTCGTTGGCTGAGCAGGTTCTGGATCTGTTTGGCCATGGAGCCGAAGAGAGTCTCCAGCTCGGCTCCATTCAGCCCACACATGTCTCCAAACTCCAAAGGAAGCACTGTGCTTGGGTCCTGGGTCACCTGGAGCAGGGTAGATCACAGGGTTATCTGCACACTACACAAATGTACTTTAGTTTGAAATTATGTTCAGGATGTATTTATAAAATGCACTGACCTCCTGTATGCAAAGTGCAAGCTCTGCTTGTGTATCAATGTCCAAGCACTGAATCTGCTGAATGAACGTTTCTTTCCTTTCACACTGGTGACAATGAGTCATAGGAACAGAGAGAAATGAATCACACACTGTAAGCATCAATATGTTTACATTAGTAACATTACACTCTAATCAATTTACAGTACTGAATCTGTCCATTAAAGATATTAAAAGTGTTTACAGTGTTTACTTACCTGTACTGCACAGCCTAGCAATAACAGTAGCAGTCGTCTGAGCTCTGCAACAGCCCCCTCTATTGACAAGGAAACCAACATAACACCAACGCAGCTTAATTAATTAAAAATGTTTAAGTAATATTTAATAATAATTAGAGAGAATTTTTTTCCTTTTTTTGAAATGACAGGACTGCACCTGTCAGGGGATCTCGACCTAAAACAGCAACATTTGGTAGCGGCATCAGAACCAGCTGCTGTAAATTCTCCTGAAAGAGCAATACACGTGAAAGAAATGACAAGCATTAAAACCTCACTGGTGCTCTGCTGTCATCCCAGACAATGCACAAGTAAGAGGTTTAAGTGTGACACGCATTAGAGCGAGAAGAAACTTATTCATATGCAGTCATGGCCAAAAGAAAACAAGCATGATTGTGGAAAATAGGCTTATTAATCTGCAGCAACTGACATCTCATTCAGTGTGACTAATGATCTTGTTATTACACTGCTAACTTTCTAATGCTTTTAAAAATGACTTACTCTTACAAAAAGTACTGTGGCAGTACCATAGTACAGTGATATAATGTGGTATTTAATGATTACCAAATTTATATACAGTGTTATTTACACAATTACAAAAAAAAAAAAAAAAATTACATAATTCCAAAAAGTACCACCCATGGTACTTTGTGTCAATATATGTAGGAGAAGTTTGCCAACACTGTAAAATGTTATTCTTTGTAAATATATTTTATATTTTGAAATATTTTGAATTAGCTTTTATCTTTATCTTTTTGATTTTCATTTTAATTCTAGTTTTAAGTTTTAGGGGTTTTATATATATATATTTCTGTTTAGCCTTAATTTACTTTTATTTCAGTTTTAGTCATTTTAGTATTTAAACTTATTCTACTTCAGTCAGCTGCCAAGGCAACATTTCTGATTTTTGTTTTGTTTAAGTAGAAGCTTTTTATCTGCACTCTCAGAAAAAAGGTACAAAAGCTGGGGTGGTACCTTTTCAAAAGGTACAAATATGTACCATTGAGGTACTAATATGTACACTTTAGCTACTAATATACTTTTAAGGTACTTATATCCACCCTTTAGGGGTAAATAAGATAACCAAAGTGTACTGCCCCAGTGACAGCTTCTGTATCTTTTTTTAAAGGATCCAACAGCTCAGTCCCCCGCTCACCCCTCCCTTTAGAGAAGCTACGGTGGCCGATACAGGGCTAAGATCCCGTCGTCTGAGACTGCAGAGAGCAATGAGGTTTCTTTACAAAGGTAAATTAAGGAATTATATTTACTTAATTATTCAATAAACCGATGTCATTGCGAATATTACTGTTACTTGTTCATCCTTGTGTCAGTTTTTTCGCAAGAACAACATAGTGACGAAACGCACTCTGTAGAGCAGTTTGTCCGTTTAGGGCTATACTGTAGAAACATGGTGGCGACTTCCATATAAGGGGACCCGCGGTGTATGTAGATAGAAATTGCTCAATCTAAGGTAATAAAAACATAACGTTTCATTAAGTAAGGTCTTTATACTCCTCTGAAAACTTAGTTATGTATATTATATTGCATTTCTGTCTATAGCTCATCCTAAATATTACACAGTGCACCTTTAAGAGTAAAATACTTACGTTTTATTTCAGCTTTATTTCAATGAATGAAAATGATTTTTACAAGTTTTAGTTAACACTACTGGTTGTTTAGTAAACAACACTGGTTACTTTACATAACATTTCTCCTATACTTTCACAAAAATGTATGCATCACCTGCATTTATTTAGAGTAATTATTAATCACATAGTTTCCTCAAAAAGCTAACTACTGTGCAGTCAGCAAGCACACTTTTATATTTATTTTAAATAAACTAATGTCAAAAATCCAGATAATGCAAGTCAATACAAGATCAAGCAAAAACATAATTTAGAGTTTTTTGCTACAATTTTCTAATGACTATAAGCTTTTTGCTCTTATTTTAATTTTAAAATGTCCAGAACATGAATACTTTGTCATTTCCACATGCATTGTTTAAAAATAACAGTGTAAAAAACATGTCCACAGCAAGGACATTTGAAACAAGAAGTGAAACCACAGAAACCTAAAAAAAAACAAACATGGCTAACTTGTTCCACAGCTACAGCTACAGGGGAACTACAAACTGATCAGTGAGTGGATTGTCCATTCATAAACTATTTACCTGATATTTACCATCAGGTGCTGGCAGGATTTTATTGTAGTCAGGGAATCAACCAGTATAATGTATTTGTGGAATGTACTGGCAAAGATATTTCTTATGTTTTCACATAGTGATTTGACTGATGCTTTAAATCAATACCTGATAATATGATCTCAAGTGTCGATTGAGGATGGAAAAGTTCTGCACCCTGAGAATCTTGTCGTCACCCACATTGTGGTAGATTTGTTCTACCTTTGGATTGGGATCACTGATTAAAGAAACCAAACAAATAACAAAAATGTCGCCATTAGCTGAGTCACTGTTGAACTATCATCAATGAATTGTCCGTCAGCTTTTAATCAAGCTACATTATTCAAAGCAAAATAGATGACTTTAATTTTTTAGACTTTTGCTTTATAAGTCTGTCTTACATGATCCTCATGACCTCATTGAGGTAGACTCCATTGGTAAGCTTCAAGTACCGCCTCATGGCATTCTGGGAGCTGGAGTTTACTTCCATATATTCCTGAGAGAAGAGTGATCCATTCTCATCCTCATCGACAATACCCTCAAACAGATGAACCTTATACAGACAATAAAAACAATGCCCTGCTCACATCAAGGTGTCTATGGAGAAAAACTAAAATCTGGATATAACAGATCCTTGTTCTCTGTTGTGAATGCTTTATTATTCCTTCATCCTACATGAAGTTTGCTAGTTATTGGGCGGTTGTCCATATCCACTTAAGTAAACTGAAAGTTTAATTTTGACTCTTAATTCTAAAGAAATCATTGATATTTTAAGACATCCCTCGCTGTTTAAAATAACTCTCTGTTTAAAGCATGGTAGCTGTTTTTTGCTTGTTCAAGTTGGTCATTAGCTGAAAAAAACAAGACTGATCAAGTTTAACCAGCTGGTAGCTATAGATACTGGTCCAAGATTGGACCAAACCAGCTAACATGTTCCAAAACAAAGCTAAACGTGTTAAGTTTTCAGCAGGAAACAGCATAAATGTTGATCTTTTTTTTATTTGTTAATGTTCAGATTTAACTATAAGTAACATGAATTGATCAAAAACTCATTTCTGAACATTATTTATAGTTGCAGAATACTTCTGATCTGGTTTGTAAAGTTTACAAAACTTTTTATCGAACAAAATGAAGATTATCAAAGAACTTTAATTGTTTTTGCTTACCACCTACCCATGTAACAAGTGCACTTCCCATAAATTCTTCTAACATTTCCGTAACGTCTACGTCCATCTTCATGTACTGTACCTGATCAGCTTTATTCCTCAAAACACAACGGATTATTTAAATAATAGACTTTGAAGAGTACACTCATGGTTACCGTAGTTCCCTTGACAATAAACTGTCAAGATAAAACTGTTTAACTGTTAACATCTTTACTTTCTGTGTCTTTCCCTTCCTTCATTAGTCATACGTCGAAACCACACCGGAATCTAACGTTGCATTGCTGTTCCCCTCTGCGCGTCCTCATGTCAGCGTGACGCCCGTGACGCGCGTTTCCACATTGAACAGAGCGAGACAGCAACAGAAGGGCCGAGTCTCAAAACCTCATAGGCTGCCTATCTAGACGGCATTTTGAGCATCGATTCATAGCCACTCTTCACAAACGCGTCTGATGTCCAAAAATGCGGTATTACACCAAACTGCTGTCTAGGTAGGCAGATAGGCTTTGAGACACAGCCTAGGTGTGTGGACAGCACAGGAAACTGAAATCTATTCATGTCAATGAAAGTCATCGAAAGAACTAAAATAAGTGATGTAGTAGGTTACATGCAAATGCATGATACATCTATGCACGATTTGCAAGGTGACTTGGGTGATATGTTTATCGAGTTTGAGAGCGACAGAAGAGGAAAATTTAGTTTTTGCCGCTCTCTAATGGTGAAACGGTGTAGTGCGCTGGCATCTAACGGGGTCTTTTGTAAATTTATAAATGTCTTAACTGACACTTTTAGATCAATGACATGTCTCCTTGCTAAATGAAACTATGAATATCATAAAAAAAAACTCGTATGGTCTCCAAAATATTAATATAGGTCTATTTGTGTGTGTGTGTGTGTGTGTGTGTGTGTGTGTGTGTGTGTGTGTGTGTGTGTGTGTGTGTGTGTGTGTGTGTGTGTGTGTGCAAAAATTCCTGGAATGACCAATCCACTGAAAAAAGCTGAAATTAGTTAGAAACTATTATGATCTCTAGTGCAAAACTAACTGCTTTTAATAAATAACTAGTGGCATGACACAGTTGTATTTCTTGTGTTGGCCTAATGTTGTGTTTCATGTGTGAGTGCTTTGGTATTACCCATCATCAAAGGGATAAAGAGATTTCAGGTGTCAGAACAGGACACCTAGCAATATGGCCTGCCGCATTCAGTCAGTGTAATCCTATTCATTTCTCTCCCACTCTCTCTTTGTCTCTCTCTCTCACTACGTAGGCAAGAAGAGGAAATGGATTTAACACTACACCATTTAACAAGGGAAGTTAAGATCAGGCTAGTGTGAGGTAAGAAGTGTCCAAATGAAAAACACATTTCAACACAAGAGAGAAAAACAAAAATAAGCACTTGATGAACGTCAATAAGACACAATGATCACATGACTTCATAGATCAGTTAAAAACTCAAATCTTTATTTTTCGCATGCATCTTTTGCAATTTCAGCTCTTAATATTTGTCTATTTAAGCAAAGCATGAAGCAGCAAAACATCTACAGACCGCATTTGATGAAATGTACTATGTCATTATCTTCATTTCCTTGGAATATTCTTTATACATCTTCGCTTTATATGTAATTGTCAAAGGGGTATTTTGGTATTGTCAGGTTTTGCATTAACAGTTTCCAGTGTTTTGAGAGGTTACTGGGGTTTACCTCAAATTTTTGACTTCATTTAACAATATAATGAAGTAACAATGTTACATTGTGATTATGATTATGTATTCCCTTTGGATGATGATAAATCAAGGGCAGGTAGCACTCGTGTGCACATGAACATTCATTATAAACAATTACACTTGGTCTTTTAGGCTGTGGCTGGCTTTTCCGCCTCTGGCTGTGTGTCTGGGGTCGTAGCGGATGCGTCGCCCACCTGAGCGAACTGGAGGAGCTTCTTCATCTTTTCTTTAGTCTCCAGCAATGTCTCCTTCACTCCCTTCTCCAGGATGTATCCCTCTGTCTCGATCTCCACATTCTCCTGTCCAATCACACCCTCCATTGCAGTCTGCAGATAGCGCAGACTCACCAGAATGGTCATCTGAAGGCCGAAGAGATATAGAGGTCAGAGTTCTAGCTCCTTTAATACATTTTCCCCAGGTTTTCATAAATGGTTCTTCTTAAAGAGTCTTCCTAATGTAATAGTTCAGCCCAAAATGAAAATTCTGTCAGTTATACACCCTCATTGTCATGCAAATCTATGCAACACCAAAGATGATATTCTTAACATTGGGGTCCAAAACAACACTGGACTCTATTAACATTCATTGTATGGGCAACAAAACACTGAGATTTTTCAAAAAAATATATCTTATTTTGTGTTCCACAGAAGAAAGAAAGCCATATAGGTTTATAATGACATAAATGGTAAACAAATTTTCCTTTTTGGTTTTCATTTTCACTTTTAAGAGGGTTTAGTTTCCTCCTTTACAAAACATTTTGTTCCCCTGTATTATAACCACACTGTATTATAACTTACGGGGAATTTGTGAAGGAGCAACTGATAGTATGCCACGTTAAATCGGTAAATATCACACTTTGTAGTTAGAATAGCAAACCTACTCTTCCTGGTTCTGGCAGCAGATGTTGATTTGTTGTCTACTGGATTAGTGTATGAGAAGCAATGAATCATGCGGTTAGTGTTACAAAAGCCATGACTGTTATAAAAGCTGAGAGGTTGATGTGGTTTTGGGTTAAAGTTATTTTAATGCTTAAATAATGAATATCGACACCTTTGAGTTCACAACCATACTGCCAGCCATTCCGGAAGCATGTCAATATTAACTGAGTGATGAGTGTGTGAACAGTTCGATGTGTTGAGCGCATTAGATTATACAATGTGTTATTCAAGGCTGACGCTTAATGTCATGTGGTTATTTGTGGGAGTCCTCACAAAATATTCATAACGATCTTCTGACATCAGTTTGTAGGCTAATTTGCTATGAGTTGCCATGAATTTTGTACTTCATGAGTAAAATAAATTTGGAAGTGCATGTCATGCTTTGTTCTTCAACATAAATTACAACATTAATTTCTTCAAAACTTCCATTCAAAAGTTTGGATGTTTTTGAAAGAAGTCTCTTATGCTTACCAAAATGCGTTTATTTGGTCAGTAAAAAATATAGAAATATAGAACATACAGTAAAACAGAAATATTGTGAAATTTTATTACAATTTACTAATTATATTTTTTTAAAAATTCTATTTTAATGTATACTTTAAAACGTCATTTTTTCCTGTGATGGCAAAGCTAAATTTTCAGCAGTCTTCAGTGTCACATGATCCTTCAGAAATCATTTTAATATGCTGATTTGGTGCTCAAGAAACGTTTATTATAATTGTTGAAAGCAGTTGAGCTGCTTAATATTTTTGTGGAAACATGATACTTTTTTTTCAGGATTGTTTGATGAATAGAAAATTCAATATAATAAACAATTTATTTGAAATATAAATCTTTTGCAACATTTTAAATGTCTTTGCTGTCACTTTTGATGAATTTAATGCATGCTTGCTGAATAAAAGTATTCATTAAAAAGAAAAATCTTACTGACCCAAACTTTTGAATGGCAGTCTTTTGCTGACAACCACTGTAGTCCTTATATAGCACCTTCCTAGCAACTTATGTTATTAAATTAGGGTGTTCAGAATTCACATGAATAATTTATGTTGGAGAACAAAACGCAAAAGACTAATACAAATCTTATTTTACTCATAAATCACAAACTTCAATTATAAATGCCCACAGGAGATTCCTGAGAGAAGCCATGACTCGGAAAAGCAAATTATTTTTCTATTTGGACAATGAGGATCAGTGGCCTGTAATTACTACTCATTCAAGCCATTAATCAGCTCATACCTGGAGAAGGAAATCAAATAGCACACAAGGGCCGATGGTGTTCATTAAACCCATGTAGTAGTTGACAAGGGCCTGGCGGCAACCTCGGTTATGCAGGTTCAGCTCTTCACTCTGGTACTCGTAGTTGTAGTGGGCAGAGTTGTCCAGGAGACTGTACTGGATGCAGGGGCGGGGGGAGGCAGGGTTACAGCAGCTGAATGGGACCCCATCCAGCAGATATCGGCCATCTACGTTACTCCTCACACGACTGTGTCGGCAAAATGGAATAGACAGAAACATAAGACTATATGTAATGCAGTCATGAGTATAATTTTCCTAGTTTAGTTGCACTATTGATTCTGTAACTCTCTTTATTGACTTTCTGATCAATGCATCAGGCTCATTTGGCGATGACATCCTGTTTCGGAACATGACGTTCTAATCTCTGATTCACCTTGGAAGCTAAAAGAAAGCATTTTGGGATGTTTTACTTATAGCAGTGTGTTGCCTAACCACTGATACCTTTGATTCACCCTTCACCCTTCATTCAGGAGAGCGTGAGTTTATCTATGATTTTTGGACTCACTCTTTCACTTCTTTGGATGTGAAGTCCAGGTAGCGGTTGCTGATCCACTGCACCTCAAACCAGTCCCTGTAGTTAGTATTACCACAGCACTGGAACTCAATCTGCAAACGATCAATAGTCTCCTTCTGGAAACAACGGCCTGGTGTGTCTGTATCCTGTAGAGATATGGAACATCAGATACCTACTTGAAAGTTCATTAAAAAATATATGTATGACTTGAAATCCTGCAATTCAAATAAATATCAAATTCTTTCTATTCTTTGGATTTTAGACCTTAGAACATGTTTAGTACATTTAGTATGTTGTCTAGAACAAAAATGGCCTAGAATAAAAAAGGACTCTGAAATGCCAGATTCATTCATTCGTTTGTTCGTTCCTTCATTCATTAATTTCAATCAATATCTATAGGACTCTGGAATGCCAGATTAATTTTATTTATTTATTTCAATAAATATCTAAATTACTCTGAAATGCCAAATGTATTGAAATAAATAAATATCTAGTATTTCAAATTCCTATCGTATTTTTAAAAATTCAGCTTTGATTTCCACTTGAAATTCAGATATTTCTTGTTATTTTATTTCACACATGGAGGAAATGTGTAAAATATGTCCTCCATGTGTAAAATAAAATTACAAACAAGAAATTTCTGAACTGTAAATGTGAATCACAGCTATAGATTTTTGAAGTAATTAAAAAGATATATGCACCAAACAAGATATTATATGAGACCAGAGAGCGCTGTGTAAATGAAACACACACACACACACACACACACACACACTTATACTGTATATGTATGTGTAAGCGCTTTGCCTAAATTACTAAATAAATTCAAATGACACCTGATTGCTGTTAAATAACTTTTAGGCTCCACTTTATTCTTTTTGTCTTTCTTTCACCAACCTTGTAGAAACGGATGCCATTCTTCAGCCCGATCTTCAGAGACTCCTCCAGGCTGGGCTGCAGAGCGAAGCTCAGAATCATGGCTACCAGCAGCAGAGAGGTGATGAAGACAGAGAAGCAGAAGAACGGAGGAAGAAACGTCTTCCAGCGTGGGAAACGCGAGGGGTCCAGTGAGTCCTGGCAGACTTTACCAGCACAGATGTTGATGCCCACTGATGCTAACCCCACTGCCATCAGCAGATTTGGCACAATGTGGATGTCCATACTGTGCATCACCTGAGTGAGAAGGGTTGAATATTTGTTATTTCTCCTGTTTTTTTGTTTTGTTTTGTTTGATTGTTTGTTTTTTGGCACTTATGTACAGGCATTTAATCAGGTCCAGACCCATGTTTACTCAAGGCTGATGCTTCAACTGAAAACTTGAACTGAAAATGAATCAGTATAAGAAAAAAGTTTCACTTATTATTAACATTTCATTTATGCATTTGTTATATTTTTATCCAAAGCGACTTCCATTGCATTAATGGTACATGTTTACATTTTAACAATTCTTGTTTTCCCTGGGAATACAACCTATAATGTTGCTAGCACCATACTCTACTATTTGAGCTACAGGAAACCATGAAGCAACTTCAATTCTTCCTGCATCTGCATGCAGCCTACAGAAGTACACCAAAAGTTTTAGGTTTCCTATTGTTATGTTGGATATACTGTAGACCTTATAATTATCCCACACCTGTTGAACAGAAGCATTCATTGATTTTTTTAATCCTTAACTTCTTCCCACAATGCTCTTTTCACTCATTATCAGGTTTCATTGTGAGGTTTATTGACTTCATTATAGATACAGGCTCAAGTATTGGTGCACACTACAGGACATTATCTGAGTGCCAATCCTCAGATTATGTGAGATTATTCCTCTCAACAAGACAAAGCTTAGGCCTGTTACACTGGTGTTGACAGTATAAAGGGTAAATGAATGTAGTAATTGTTGTAGTATTATATATATATATATATATATATATATATATATATAATATAATAGTAATGTATCCATCGCGCCAAATAAATAATATCTGCAAACCATTAAGTAAATATTACTTAGTAAAACATTTGTTTACTGTCCAAAACACAGAGCATTTCTAAAAACAGTTAAGCAGTACATTTCTGATTATCCTCTCACACACTTTATAGATCCTAATGGATTATAATGGCAGACACACTGTGCACCGCAATTCATTATGTTTCCATTTATGTTTTTGGCAAACAAGCATGTACCTAGGGATGCATTTGTACATCACATTCTTCATTTTCAGGTTCTATTACTGTTTTTAATTAAGAAAAGTTTGATTACCTCTGATCTGCGATGTAGTTCAGTTTTGAGGAAGACTCCCATAGCAAAGGTGATGGCTCCAGAGACCATGGCCACCCATGAAAGCAGCCAGAGTCCCTGGGCCAGACGCACCCTCTTTTGGAAGGGGAACTTTATTTTTAACAACACCATGCTGCTTAGGAAGAAGTGTAGGATAGAGGAGAGAGAGAAGTTTAGATTGCAGAAGAGGAATTTAATAGAGGTCATGCAGTATCAGTATCCAGCACAGCAAATAATCAGTTATTCTCAGGTAAATTCCCATAGTTTCATCAGGTTCTGTTTGGTCTAATAATAAGGAACAATTTTGTGCTATCCGGTGCTAGCACTTGGAAATCACCTCCAAAATACTTTCAATATAACTGATACAAGTGGGACGAAAACATTGTTTTGATGTTGAATTAAAATGACATTTTACATTGCCCACAAGATGATCTGACTTTAGCAGAAGAAAAAATGATTCATTACCTTCAAGAATTTTGAGTGCCCTTTCTTTCAGACCCTGAGCCTTCAATATGCCTCCTACAGTTTGGTAGCCATTTTGACTAGGTCTTAAAAATATGATACAGAGTATTATGTCTTGGATGTCATAATCTCCTGTCATTTCTGATCCTATTAAACCAATTCCACCAATGAGAATCCAGGCCAGTGTCCTCTAAGCAAACCTGCCCTTGGTCAACAAGTCCAGAAGAGTGCCAGAGGGAGGGATTTGATGCAAAATGTGCCATTTAATGGACTGAGAAACTGTGAAACTGAAATGAATGGAGAAGAAAACAGGCATGACAGAATGTGATGCATTACTGTGAGCCTCAGCAGGGTCAGAAATAAATGAAGACTCAAAAATGAGGACACGGTTTAGGGCAAAAACACACTAAGAATGCCCCAGATATTAAAAATGTATCTGCAAAATTGCCAACTTCTAATATTTTATTTCAAAATTTTAGGATATGATATAAAATACATAATTCATATTCCATTGCAGGCCAATAGGGATGGGCTTTGATGTCTTTGCAGACATCATAGTGATGTGTCACTGTTGGCTCTCTGTATTTTCTGGCTCCAATGTGAGTGTTAATGTGTGTCTAATAGGAAGGGTACTTCTTAATCCACTGTGACTATGCAGAATATAGCTGTATAATATATAATCAGGATGGGGTCATGTGAAATATAACAAAGCACTATTAATTGTGTTATGATACACTGAGCATGTGATGTTGATTTAATTTTAACTTGAAATCACTTGAAGTAATTGATTAATAATGGGATGGCACACTGTGTTTATATGGATATAAAGACACCCCTAAAGTAAGACAGATATAAACCATTCCCAAATGTTGAGCAAATTTGCACACAAGACTTTATTAATACATTTAAAATAAAAAATACAAGGATATTCTATAATAAATGTACATGGTTATATGGCTTATTTTTTTCTAGCAGAAACTAAAACATATTTTTTATCAGTAATACATTCAGATTTTACAAAGACAACAATTCAAACTTTCCTAAATGTTAACTTACACAATAAATTACCTCATGAACATTGTCTCAGTAGTTCATTTACATTTCACAGAAGTGCTATTCACTCTCCAGTTTCATTTTAATTTTATACAGGCAAACATACTCAAAGATAAAAGAATGAGAATGCCATACTTTTCACAAACAGCTCATTGACAGTAAATTTGGTTAGCAATAAAATAATATAAATATCTAACTATATTATTTTATTGCAAACCAATCTTAGATATTTCACAATACAGAGGATGCCTTTTGCAAATGCACTAAACTACAAATGAAAACAGGAAACCAGAAAACTAAATATTTTAATGGATAAAGCACAAAACCAGATTGTATAATACATACAGCAGTTGTACATGCAGCTAGAAATTAAGTGCATTTCACAACTATCAACAAAGAGCCACAGTTATTTGCATCTTTGCTGTAATATTGGTAATGGGAAACGTTAGAGATTTTTGATTTTCATTTCCTATACAGTTTACCATATTAAAAAGACGTCAAATTAAATGTTATTGCTTTCCTTCTGTTAGTTCTGCTTCTAAACTCTCTTTCCCTTCATCATCATGTGCTGGAGGAGGAATCTGGTTCAAAAACTCATTCAGCATCCTCTGAGCTGTGAGATAGCTGACATCAGTGGGCTCTTTCCCCACAGTGATGGTTCCCTCTCCACCTGTCTGTCTGCTGAGCCTCATCTCTTCTAGATTATATGGGTTTGGGGGAATTAAGTGTTCTTGGCTAATTGATGCACTTGATGACTTGAGGCCTTTGTATCTGCCATCGTTTTGTGGATTGGCACATCATCAGCAAAAGAAAAAGGAAGTTGTGAGTCACTTCCTTTAGCCATGAGTTGCCCTGGCCCTGCCCATGGATCGTGATCATGTTTCCATGGCAGAAAGGCTGTGGCAGGCTGTTGTCTGGCGCCTGAGCATGTGTGTCCAGTCTGTGGCCATTCAAAAACATCCCCTTTTCCACCAAATGGTTGGTTGATTCTGAGCTCCTGCACCCTCTCTGATTGGTCACCATCAGGTTGGCGTGGAGATGTTCGAGGACATAAGAAGTGCTCCAGTGCTTCTTGAGAGTCACAGTGATTTTTCAACAACTCTCTAATCAATGAGGGAACCTACAGAGAGAAAGATGTTAATCTTTAACTTTTTTTTTTTCAACAGGTGAATTGTGTGCTTTTTTTTAATCTTCAAATACTTGATTGTGCATACTCAACTATAAATAAACCTGCTGGTTGGCTATTGTGTAAGCAATGTTGCATTTTATTTGTCTGAACAAGTTTATATATTGCCCATTCTTCATTTGGGGCAGAAATGATGTCATGACAATGCTGATTGGCTGGTGACTGTACTGAGCTGTGATATCAAAAGCAGGAGAGCCCTTTAAAAAACAAGCCGCATTGATAAAACATCTACTATACTACAATAAAATATCATAGGTTAATAATATGTGTAATATTATATATGTATATACTATATAAGCCATTCAGTGGGGAATTGACTAGTTTGTGCAAAAAAAACCCCCCAAAAAACAGAAGACATGGGGTATCTGGTTGCTATATCAGTCTGTGTGTTGCACTTACATTGATGTTTTCCAGAGAGCTGATGGTCTTCTGAGCAGTATCCAGCTGTTTAGTCAGATCTGCAGTTCTCTGCATGAGAAACTTTCTCTCTGAGTCCAAGCTGTCTATCTGTCAGAATAAAGTAAAAAAAAAAAAAATACTGTTTAAATATAACACAGGTGATGGTATATAGCACTACTGAATTTTAGCAGATGTGAATTTGCATTTTTATAGAGCCCAGTGCACAGGAAAGCAGGTGCTTTAATCAGTAAGCCATAAGGCCTGAAAAGAGTACCATCATATTTTACATACACTATATTGCCAAAAGTGTTGAGTTGCCCCCTTCTAATGAACAGGTTTGACTACTTTAGCGTAAATTCAGACCTTGAGCCAAAAACTCATCACCAAACACCAATGACTTGTACATATGGGTACAGTCATTTTAGACACTTCCAAAACTGTTGCAA
>JAFVLL020039492.1:0-15121 GCA_021397915.2 Tor tambroides | reverse complement strand
AGTCTTAAGTCGCTGGGGTATATTTGTAGCAATAGCCAAAAATACATTGTATGGGTCAAAATTGTTGATTTTTCTTTTATGCCAAAAATCATTAGTATATTAAGTAAAGATCATATTCCATGAAGATATTTTGTAAATTTCCTACAGTAAATATATCAAAACTTCGTTTTTTATTAGTAATATGCATTGCTATGAACTTCATTTGGACAACTTTAAAGGCGATTTTCTCAATATTTTGATTTTTTTGCACCCTCAGATTCCAGATATTCAAATAATTGTATCTCGGCCAAATATTGTCCTATCCCAACAAACCATACAACAATGGAAAGCTTATTTATTCAGCTTTCAGATGATGTATAAATCTCAATTTCGAAAAATTGACACTTAAGACTGGTTTTGTGGTCTAGGGTCACATATGACATCTCAATATTTTCTGGGATTTTATTGATAACGATAATCAGACGATGTTTTGCTGAGTGTGTTGCGCTGCAGGCTTGCCGTGGACAGCTGACTCCTAAAGTTTATGAATTTCTTCATATTCTGTGTGGTGGTCAGTTCACAGCAGTGACAGAAATTAATCTTTTCCAACAAGTTTAAAATGATTTTTACCCTTAATGGGCATTTTTACCTTTATAAAGCCTTTTTTTTCTAGAAGTGTGTCAAATTCTTACATTTAATCAAAGTCAATTACAATTATAAAACATAGAAATAAGGTTTTGATATTTTAATTTTAAAACGTTGAATACTCGTATTTGAAATTATTTAAAGGGTTAATTCACCCAAAAATGAAAATGCTGTCATTATTACTCACCCTCATGCCATTCCAAACCCATAAGACCTTCGTTCATCTTCAGAACACAAATTAAGATATTTTTGATGAACTCTGAGAGCTGTCTGACCCTACACAGACAGAAAGGATACTACCACGATCAAGGCACAGAAACGTGGCAAGGAGATCGGCAAAAGTCCATGTGACATCAGGCATTCAACCGTAATTTTACAAAGCAGCAAGAATACTTTTTGTGCGCAAAGAAAACAATAATAACAATTTATTTTTTAACAATTCTTCTCCCTGAGTTACTGTCTTCTGCCATTTTGGAGAGTACCACAGAACGTAATCAACGCAATCAGCGTTGTTTAGGTTCAAGATAAACAAAGCTGATTACGTTATGGACAGGAGAAAAAAATAGTTGTAAAATTTATTCCCACAATATTGTTTGTATGTGTCATTGTCGTTGCAGCTATGGAGTGGACTTGCCCATTCTCATAGAATTGATTCTTAAAGGGGTCATCGGATGCCCATTTTCCACAAGTTGATATGATTCTTGAGGGTCTTAATGAAAAGTATATAACATACTTTGGTTAAAATTTCTCAGTGGTAGTGTAAAAAACACCTTTTTTACTATGTCAAAATCAGCTCTGTTTTTAGCAAGCTATTCTAGTCCATGTTGCTTTAAATGCTAATGAGCTCTGCTTGGTGACAAGCAGTACTGTTTATTTAGCCGTGAAACTGGCTAACTAGTACATTATTAGGAAAGGCGATTTGAAAAGATTCATAAAAACCCTTATACTCACTTCTTCTGTAGATGAAGCTGGATCACGAATGATTTGCGCAAAGGTGCAATTTAGGCAGATCGGGGATAGGCGCATTCCCTTCAAAACGAAAGTAATGTTAATCCTCTGCATCTTCAGCGGCTCAGATATCGGGAGTTAATGATGACTGCTATGTACCTTATTACATCCAACAACAAAACACCTCAATCGCTTAATTGGAGACATCTTGTCTTCCCCTGCACCGGAGTCGACGCAATGGCGGACAGCTCTCAGCTCGCTCAGGGCAGGTCTAAGGTAAGACGGCTTGTCAATCAACTCGTGGGAGTGGTCTGTACAGAGCTACATCATCCTGACAGGACTCTCAGAACAGCCTGATTTGAGAAAGGGGATTTTAAAATAGGGATTTAAAAAAAAAAAACACTGGGTGGATTTTTATAATTATAGGACGGATGTGTACACACACTTCCAACACACATTTATGTTCAAACAACTTGTAAAGTGAATTTTGCATCCGATTACCCCTTTAAAACTTTGACTTTGGCTAGTGTGAGACGCTGAAAAATAAAAGTACGGTTAAAGTATGTCCGTCCAGCACAATTTAAGTAAAAACAATTGAAAGCTGCAACAATTAAACGTGTAACAGCGTTCTGTGTGAACCAGACCTTAGTGTCACTACTATAGTTAACCAAAGAGCTAAGTGAGCATAGATAGCTACTGTTTTGATTTACATCAATAAGGCATTGTCACTTGCTGTGTACAAGCCATAAATGCAGCATTTGCGATTTAAAAAATATTACATGGTGGATGGAGGATGAGTGCTTAGCTTGATAATGGAACAGTGGGTCATTTGTGGGCATTGCATTTGTGGGCAATGTATGATTGCCTATTCGCCCCATTATAAAATGATCCATTGTATCTCTATCCTGTTTGGTTCTATTTTTGTCATAGATCTTGCATTTGTACTGTGCTCTGCCCACACTGAATGCACTACCACCAGTGATGGATCTTTTCATGCATTCGCAATTATGTTGGCTCTCTTGCATTGTTTCCGTGGCATTCTCCTCTGGTTTTGACGCCTTGCTTGTTTTGTGTAAATTAAATACCATCTCAGTTTTCATATGCACTTTATATAGCCTACATTAAGGAAGTTTCTGCTAAGAAAACTTTTTTTTTTTTTTTCTGAAACTGTGTGTGGTGCTTGCTTGCCAAAGTAATACTCATTACCATTATGTTGAATTTGGCCTAAAAGAGTAGTTACCAATTTACTAAGCAAATAAAAAAAAAAATATATATATATATATATATATATATATATATATATATTTTATTTTATTTTTTTCCGAAAGGGTTGAATATGTTAAAATTTATGTAATCATTGATTTGGTTTTTAATTTATTGTTATTCATTTGTATATTTATTATGTGTTTTCCTTTTGTATTTTTTTTATAGTTCAAAATAAATAAATACATAATTATATATACTTATTTATATATGTATGTGTGTATATGTGTATATATATATATATATACATATACACACATACATGTGTGTGTGTGTATATATATATATATATATATATATGTTGTGTGTGTGTGTGTGTGTGTGTGTGTGTATATATATATATATATATATATATATATATATATATATATACACACATATATATATATACACACACACACATATATATATATACACACACACACACACACATATATATATATATATATAATATTTTAATATAATAAATATAGATTTAACAATAATTAAAATGTTTTAATAAAATTATATATGAATGATAACCCTTCTGAAAATGGTGGCTGAATTTTAAGATTTAAGTGTTTATCCAAATGTAATTGAAATGGAGAGCGTGTGTGTATGTGTGAGTGGACAGTGTCTGAGTGCTCTCCTCTCACCTACCTCGATTTTATTTTATTTTTATTTTGAATGTTTAATGTATTAAAAGGGCCGGGGTAATGAATTATAATCTTTAATGCAGAGAGCGATCGATACCTCCACAAAATAAATCAGCTTTTTACTGAGAGCGTCAAAGCCTTTAATACACTGGGGGAGAAACAAGTGAGGGAGGGAGGGAGAGGAGGAGAGTGCACCAGGGAAGGGAGCATGACGGGAACCGTTGATGGAAGGAGAAAGCAGGAACGAATGGGGTTAGATGAGAGTGCTTCGGAAAGATACTATCACCGCTGACCATATTTCAGATGATCCCCACAAAGTCTTAGTATCTTCAACAAACTCCAGGGAGTCAGGAGGTCACATCTCATCTCGCAATAGCTGCATATACAGTCTGTTCAGTATAAAAATGTGGTGGCTTTGTTTTAAGGACTCTGTTGGAGAGGCAATCAGGCCATGAGATCTCATAATAATCATTCTCCTCTCAACTTAATGAAGGCTACTCTCAAGGGGTCCTCTAATTTTAGACGAAATTCTGACAACTCCACAGTTGCTTTTCTTTGTTCGGCTGAAAAATAGTGTTTTTGGCATCTTCATGACAATAAATTGATTTAATGCATGGTCTAAACATTCTGAATTTAGCATCTTTAAGACGCTGCTTAAAATGTGGTCTACTGGATGACAATCTCTAAACTGTGCATCGTCGTGCTCAGTCTATCATCAATTCATCGACAAAACGGTCTGCAGACTGATGCATTTTGATTAATGTTGCCATGACAACTGCATAATTCATGAATTGTATTAGCGTTCCATTTGTCGGTTTTGAGTTATGATTCACCCCAGCCAAGGATTGTCAAAAAAAAAATCTTTGCCCGCACCCACGTTGTTTTAAGACCCCCATCATCTTCTGCCTCCTTCTTAAATGTCAAAGTCTCCAAAGTGTCAGCTTTTTTTCCCCAACGAGACAGCATGAATTAATCTGCTCTCATAAATATCTTGTTAGCATCAGTTTGTATAAGACACTCTCATAATTATACAGATGCAAAGGCACCAGCACACCAACCACTGGGCATTATAGTCCCACATAGCGGTGAGCATAGGAACTACAACTTCAACCACTACATATATTAGTATAGTCATTTTTTACTATAATATTTCAGGAAAGTCGGATATCTATAAATATATGGAGTGTATTAATGATGGATGTATCTTACATATGGTTTTTTTAAATTCATTTATTTGTTTTCCCACAATAAATGTATTGGACCATTATATATTATAAGTGTATACATATGCTTTATGGATGTTTTGTATGTAAAATTGTTTAAAAACCAAGGGATAATAGTAGTTAACAAATTGTGATTGCTTTATGCTTGTTTGTTTTCTGTGTCCTGTGGCTTGTCAAAACTGGAGTGAAAATCTAAAGGAAAGAGACAAAAGATGTTGTTAATGTCTTGGGGCATTCTTAAAAGAAATCAAGGCATATTCAGTAATTAAAGGGATTTGAACTGGTTTTGCTGGCTATTAAGTGGCTAATTACTGCACATAGTTTAAAAAAAGCAAACAAAACTTTCCTAAAATGCAGATTTATTTCCACTGAAAATATTAATTAGCCCCATAATATATTCAGATATGACAGGCCGAATGAAAAAGGATAGAATGCTTGTTTTTATATTGACATAATATAGTTTTGAAAGACAAGTGGACCCATATGTAATTTCTGGATTTTACTTTCTTTTACCCTGTGTAGTTTGATCAGGTATGATCGTAGGAGCATGTCAATATTTTGGCATAAACCTAATGTGTCTAGCTTCTACCAGTTGACAGATGAATTTGTGGCAAAAAATTGTAACGTGACACTTTATAAGACGTCACAAACAAAAAATCCACCAGTTAAAAAACACTTCTGTAGACTGACCTTCAGTTCCAGATGATACACGGCTGACATCAGAGTGTGCAGGTGAGATGTTCTCCTCACTGTCAACTAAAACACACATACAGATATTATACTCAACACAAAACAAATACAATGCATGTTATTTTACAACCTTAAGCAAATTTCATTTTCTTCTACCCTATCTAGTTTATATCTTTATCCTTCTTACCTCTGCCCTCCTCACTAGGGCTGTCCTGGCTGGGTGTAGGGCTGCCGTCATGTTCCCAGAGGGCCATGGCGCCTGTTTGAGAAGAGCGCAGACGTATGCGAGGTTGCACACGCTGGTCTCCTGGACTGAAAGACTGGGAAATTCCTCCTCTGCCCCTGCCGAGAGCCCAGCCGTGCCGGGAGCCCAGCTTGCGCCGACCAGTCCGCAGATTAGCTTTGGTTTGATCGTCTTCAGCCTGAGATGAGATTCTCCTTAGCGAACTCGGGGACACTGGAGCACTGATGGGATCCTGTTCATGAACTGAGGGGTGAAACGGTAAAGACAACTTTGTGTATTTTGTAAAAGACAACATTTTTATTCTCTTTCTGGTGAGGTAAAGGTCTTTATGGATGAATCTCACAAACATGACAATTAAGGGTTTTTTGCATTGTGACATTATTTTCAAAATTTTTAAGCACATTATCCCCCCAAATTCTCCTTATTCTAACTTGAAAAATATAAAATAATATAAATATGTAATATACAATTGTGTTCAAAATAATAGCAGTCCAACATCACTGACCAGATCAATCACTGTTTTTGGTAGAAATTATATTTCTATATGGCAAATATTTTACTAGTAGGTGTGGTAGAGTAATAGAAAACCAATAGACCCAACAGTCGTGACATGCATGCTGTTGATTCTGTGTAACTGAATTATTAATTGAAAAGGGCATGTTCAAAATAATAGCAGTGTGGAGTTTAATTAGAGAGGTAAATCATTCTGTGAAAAAACTGGTGTCAAACAAGTGGCCCTTATTTAAGGACGAAGGCTGCAAATGTTGTACTGTGCATTTCTCTGAAAATCTGAGTAAAATGGGTCGTTCCAGACATTGTTCAAAAGAATAGCTCACTTTGATTAAAATGTTGATTAAAGGGGAAAACATATAAAAAAGTGCAAAAAATGATAGGCTGCTCAGGTAAAATGATACCAAATGCTTTAAAATGGCAACCAAAATCAAGATGTAGAAGAAAATGGAAAACTACCATTCGAATGGATCGAAGAATAGCCAAAATGGCAAAGACTCAGCCAATGATCAGCTCCAGGGTGATCAAAGAAAGTCTAAAGTTACCTGTGAGTACTGTAACAATTAGAAGACGCCTGTGTGAAGCCAAGCTATCAGCAAGAAGCCCCCGCAAAGCCCCATTGTTGAAAAAATGAAGAGGTTACAATTAGCCAAAGAACACATTGACTGGCCTAAAGAGAAATGGTGTAATATTTTGTGGACTGATGAAGCAAGATTGTTCTTTTTTGGGTCTAGAGTCCATGCAGACAGTTTGTCAGACGACCCCCAAACACTTGAATTCAAGCCACAGTACACTGTGAAGACAATGAAGCATGGTGGCGCAAACATCATGATATGGAGGCATGCTTCTCATACTACGGGTTGGAGCCTGTTATCGCATTCCAGGATCGCTTCATGGATCAGTTTGAGTACATTAGAATACTTAAAGAGGTTATGTTTGCCTTATGACGAAGAGGAAATGCCCTGGAAATAGGTGTTTCAACAAGACAACGACCCCAAACACACCAGTAACCCAGCAGCATCTTGGTTCCAGACCAACAAGATTAACATTATGGAGCAGCCAGCCCAATCTCCAGACCTTAATCCAATAGAAATCTTGTGGGGTGACATCAAAAATGCTGTATCTGAGGCAAAACCAAGAAATGCAGAGGAATTGTGTGTGTAGTGCAGTCGTCCTGGGCTGGAATACCTGTTCACCGCTGCCAGACTCCATGCAACACAGATCTGAAGCAGTTCTCAGAAACATTGTTAGTTCAGTCATTCACAAGAAAGCTAAATCTTCAAGCAGTTTTCTGTTTATACAGTAAATGTTTGACTTTGTAAAGAAAAATGCAGACACTGCTATTTTTTTGAACAGCCTAATATTCCTTTTTCTTCACTTTCTGTAAAGTAATAACAAATTTTCTAAAGTTTTCTTCATGTTTTGATTCAGAATAGAATGTGCAGTGTTCCCAATGCATTTGTGTGTATTGAAGTAAAAGGTATTATAAGGATTTTGAGCTTTACTCGCTTTTTTAAACACACTGCTATTATTTTGAACACAACTGTATAATGCTGTTTATGATGCTGTTTAGAAAAACACCACTAAAAATAAAAAAGAGAATTAAAAAAATACATACACATACGTTACAGCATTGAGAATCTGAGGTGAAATGTACTTGGTTGTCAAGAAAAAATAAATAAAAAAATTCCAAATCCCCTTATTTGCTCAAAGTCAATGCCATGTTAAATGTATAACCATATTCACAGAAAATACAATACATATAAGTACTGATACACTGTTACTGTTAGTATTTATATTACCATAAATCTCAATGCTGTATACACTCTGTGCAATATTCATTTGATCTGCAAATTCCATTCCATTGCTCCTTCACATAAACACAGAATTACTATGTCTGGTTGTGATCCAAGGGAATGGCATAATGTGGTAGGGTAACAGCATTATTCATTGTTATGGGCTTTTGGGGACCTTTTTTGTGTTTTACAGAGTCCAGGGGACCCTGCAGGCTTAACTTACTGGCACACTCTTACGCTCTGTGGTACAATACATCTAATGTTATTACACCAGTCATACAGCTCTGCAGTCTCACCAGGCGCTGGAGCTGAAGAGATGGGAGCACCGTCTAGAGTATCCGCAAGGTTCTCTATACTTCCAGCAGCAATAAACTGAGCGCGGCCTTCTTTGCTTCCACCTTTAGGTTTTATCAGCTTCTTCATGCGGTCCGCTATCCAGTTTGACTTCCTGAAGCCACAAGAGAGTTTATAGGTGATTGAAAGGCAGCCGGCAAGATTCAGATAAATCAAAAAAGGTAAAAGAGAAAAACGGCAGGATGTTGAGATGAAAGAGAGCATACAGTGAGTAAAGCAATGAGTCCATGGTGAAAAGGTCTGCTAGAGACAGATGTTAAAGCCTGACTAACTTTGGTTGTTTGGGTGGACACATGCCAGGCAGACCCGGCTCCAAAACACGATACTGATCCATTATCTTCTCCACCAGCTTCTGCTTCTCCCTGCGCAGCTCGTTGAGCTTGTCACTGAGGTGGAGAGAGATGGACAGATGGGAGAGAAAAACATGAGATATTTACTGATGCAGGTGTCCAGTGCTGAATGTTCTACATGGTGCATGTGAAAAAAAAAGTGGATAAAAGTGAGCTGCAAATGTGTGTGTGTTCGTACAGGTACTCTCTCTGCTGGTTGTGGTGCTGGTCTCGTCTCTCCAGGCTGCTCTCCAGTAGGGCCTTGTTATCTTTGGCTAGATTCTGGTTCTGCTCTACTAGATGCCGGTTCTCCTCCTCCAAGTTTGCCTTCAGCTGGGTTAGGAGCTAGAGAAAACATATACTGTAAATACTAGGGAAGTAAATTATACTATAAATCAAAATAATTATTGTTAATGATTGTCTGTGATTAATCTCAGACTTTCAATATAATGAAATGCATAATAAGACCACAAAATTTAAACCTGTAAATAATTCTAAAATAAAGTTCTGCATTTTGAAAAATTTTAAACAAAAGTAAGATGACATAAATGATACACATAAAATTAAAAGAATTCAATCTAAAAATTTACATTTAAAGACATAAAGGCTATACACACACACACACACATACATATATAGAGAGAGAGAGAGTAAAATATTACTACAATTTAACTCAATTTATTGTAATCTATAAAATAATCTATTTTAATATATTTTAAAATGTAATGAATTCTATTCATTACATGTAACTCATCTTCAGTGTCACATCCTTCAGAAATCATTCTAATATGTTGACTTGCTGCTCAAGAAACATTATTATTATCAATGCTGAAAATAGTTGTGCTCCTTAACATTTTTGTGGAAACTGTCATCTTCAGCAATGGAAAGTTAAAAATAACTGCACTTATTTGAATTAGAAACTTGTTGTAACATAGACATCACTGATACATTTAATGAAATATAATTGTTTAATTAAAATTGTCCTTGCTGTTTAAAAGTACCGATTTAAAAAACGAAAGAAATATACTGTATTATACACACAGAGCTGTCATAATGTGCATTGTGCTCAGACCTGGTATTGGCTGCTGAGACGGACGCTGTTGAGATCCAGCTGTTGGTTCTGCTCTTTAAGAGTGCTGAGTTTTCCCTCCAGTCTGGTCCGTTCAAGTTGAGCCGTACTCAACTCTCCCCGCAGAACTGAACTCTGAGCCAGCAGCTCGGACTGCACCTGAACCCACTCCCTCTGCAGGTTCTGATATCTACACATTAAACGGGTGAATTACACTAAATGACACATCTCATGAAAGTCATATTTTACTCCCAAAACAAATAAGGTTTAAAGAAGGCTTAATAAATTTTTATTTTTTTTGCCATTTGTGATTATATTATATATTTCTATACAATTAAAAGTACATCTAATTTAGGCATCATTTTTGTTTTTCTTCATGCAAAATATTTCTTTTGATTCTCAAGTTAAGCCCAGACATGTTTCTGTGAGTCTGTCTATACAACCATCAGTCCATGCATCTAGACAAGTGATTAAAGCACCAATCTACACTAACACAGTTATCTAACTAACTGAACATACTGAATACAAGTAAACTGCCTCCTGCTGGGTTATGAAGAAATGTTTCTTTTATCCTGTTCACCAAAGCAACCAGCTTTACAAATATTTTCATGGGCTATCACGCCATGGCAACAACTGTTGAAAACTGGCTATGAAATGACTCATGTTGTGGGGAGACTTTGGTGGGGCTTACCATCACCACAGTGGGGGAAGAACAGTTTGAGGTGGGTGGTGTCATCACTTCCGCTCTCTTTCCTATGAATCTGCTCAACTGTAACTTCAACTCAGTGTTGTGGTCACTGCAATTATGACTTTCTCTCACCTTTCATTGTCCATTTTCAGTCTCTCCAGCTCCTTCTCGCTTTCCACCTGCCCTTGTGTCACTTTCTCCATTTTCTGTCTCTCCACACGTATCGATTGCTCTGCTTCCTCCAACTGTGTTTTTCGCTCCAACAGCTCCTCATATCTAGACAAGTACAGTATTTAGAATGTTTTACAAGATTAAAATCAAAGATATTTCATTAAATTATAAATCAAGAGATAATTTAGTTTATTTCAGCGACTGTAAATTCATGTTTCATCTGATGTTAAAGACATATGGAACAACAATAACATTAACAACAATAAACAAACACTATAATAGTTATTTATTTTTATATGAACCAAGCTATATCAAAGTCTTAAGGTTTTTTATGTGTAAAAGTATTACATGTAAGAATTTTATGTGGAACAAAAAATCTGTGGATGAGTGTGTCTGGTGTGGTGTTATAGGTTTTATTTTAGTAATATATTAATATTTTTTTGAAACCGTACTTTACAATTTTTTTTTTACTAAAGTACAAGTCATGTTAACAACCTTGTGTATTCATATTTTGATTTATCACAGTTTTACTTAGGACAAGATATGAAATAACTTACAAAATCATATATTATCTAAAAGTATTGTTGTTATATTATTCTTAATTTATTAAATAAATAAATAAATAAATAAACTTGCCTTTTTCTGCTTAGACCACTTAAGGGAGTATGCTAAAATTATTATTATTAAATAATTACAAATGAAATAATTTATTAAATAAATAACCTCACATTTTTTCCTCTTTGACCTTTTATGTGAATACCCTAAATTTTTTATTTATTTTTTATAAATTAATTTACTTTCAAATAAATAAATGCTTATTAATTTATTGTTAAATTAATAAATTCAATAAATGCAACTTGTCTAAGGCAGTGTACCTGGCCTCAGTGTCTTTATATTGAGCTTCTAGACTGCGACTGCTGCTTTTCAGTTGACTGTGTTTGACTAACAACTCTTCTAACTCCGCCTCCTGTCTCTGTTGCAGAGCTGTCAATCTCTCATGATCCCGCCTCACAGCCTCCAGGCGCATCGCTGACTCCTCCTTCTCCTTGAGCCACACCCTTGATTCCACCTCCAGAGCCACACAGCGCAGTTCGCTCTCATTGCAACGTGCCAACACCGCCGCATGTTCGGAGCTAAGAGATGCCTGTTCCACCTAAGTGAGAGGAAAGAGGGTACAATAAAGCAGATATAATGAGAGTGTGGTCATTGGGGTGGAAATAACCTGTTTATGAAAAGCCTGTATAATTTAAAGTGGTGAAGTTTTATGCTCCATCAACGGTATGATTGAAACCTGTTAGTGTCCGCCCACTGTAAAAACTAATATAGATTTAAACGAATGTCAGTTTCTAAAATACCCCAGCCTTTATTTCAGCGTCAAGGGTCCATTTAGAGACCAGCAACCCATATTCGATCAAGCACTCACCTGTAGTTTGGTGTTGAGGGCCTGTAATTTAGCAGAGTTCTCTTGCAGCGAGATGGAGTGGCGCTGCAGGGCGTCCAACTGCTCTCTGAGCTGAGCACAGGCTGACTGAGACTGAGTCAGCTGAGACAGCAACACTTCCCGCTCTCGCTGCAGCACTGCATTCTGGGATACAACCAGAGGCATGGAGTTCAGCATACAAGTTGATATCCATTCATTTAGAATGTAATCAGAATCCCTGGACGGCGTTAATGATGTTTAAATAAAGACATACTGAAGTGGCCTTGCAGGGCCCAAAATGTAATGACTTTTCAGTGTGTGTTTTGCATTTTATCTCACCTCCCTTTCCGTATTTATCAGTCTTTGACTCAACGCCTCCTGGCTGCCAGTGCCAGTCTCTGCCGTTGTGTGTGGTTGTTTGTTCCTTGTGTTTTCAGAGTCTTCTGCTGCATAGATAGAGTATGTAGGCCCCAAGCTCTGGTTGTGGTTAGCCTTATCTGCAATATTAACAGTGGCCTCCTGGGGGCTTCCTGACAGCGGTGGAGACTGTCTGTTTGATTCACAACCCTCGATTCTCTGTGTGTGCGAGTCAGGAGGTGAAAAAGCAACCTCTGGAGATGATCGTTGCTGTTGTGTAGCTGCCATTTCAAGCTTGGTCTGCAGCTCTTCAAGTGTTCTGTTCAGCTGTGCGATTTGATTGGATAGCTCTCGGGAATGGGCACTCTCATTAGCCAGATCCTGGTTGTGAGTGGGATATTAAAGTTAGACAATTGCTGTACGTTACCAGCTTTATCCAGAACCAACCACATGCCTCTTTGGGAAAACCTGAGCAATAACAGCTTTCATTAATCTCACAAAGATGCATTTTCAGCACAGTTGTCCAAGGAGGGGAAATCTAATTGCGCTGAGGATTGCAAGGAGATTTTTACATAGCCCTTTTCTATACAACAGAAGTAAATGCAGAATGGAGTGTCAAAGTCAAACCGTCACTTCAGATCAATTTAATGCCTCCTTGCTGAATAAAAGGATTAATTTCTGTCAAAGCAAAAATCTTACTGACGAAAAAGTGATCTATATGACTGGTATGCATATTTGAAAGGCTTCTGAAGCTACATTATATCATTGTATATGGCTTTAATTTGAAATGTAAATGATTTTGCACTGAAAATCTTTCAGCACGACTCTCAAATCTACATATTTAAAGTTGGCATATCATGTTCAGTCATGAGACATGCAAGAACCAATGGCATTACTGACATTAAACATGGCGTGAGGCATCTTGATTCTCCAAGTTTGAATATGCAAATGAGAATTAAGAGATGAAAATTTGTACGATTTTGCTCTGTTCCTCACACAAATCCATACAATACGGCGCATATGGACTAATATATTCATATGAACTACTATTATGGTGTTTTTTATTCTTTTGGGGGCTTGACAACCTTAATTGTCATTCAGTTTAAAAGTATGTATTTTCCTTTGCTTTCCACAAAAAAAAGCATGTGAGTTTGGACAAGTAAACGATAACAGAACTTTCATTTTTCGGTGAACTACCACTTTAAAGACCAATTATCATCGATCACTGTTACCCATGCCCATTGTGTTTTTGATATCCACTCATTGTTACAGCATTATTTTCATGTAGGCACCATTAATCTCAATGTTTCCCTGGTCATGTAATCCATATCTTGTAGTACAGCAAAAGGCCGAACAAATAACCCGCCTCACCTTGCGCACCGCAGCCCTGAGCGAGTCTACGGTGCCCCTGAGAGTCTCTCTCTCCCTCTCCAAGGCTGCCCTCTCTCCCTCTAATTGAGCAATCACTGCAGCCTGCATCTTCTGAAACTCCACCTGACTGCGCAGATGCATCAGCTCCTCCTCCTGCTGCATAGATTCACCCTGCAGCAACTGACAGATAAACATATTAAGTGGTTATTAGCAGACGCTTTTATCCAAAGCAAATCAAATTGGAGTGCCTTGCTTAAAGGCACAATGGTGATGATTCATGGATCGTTCTTTGAGGAAGTCAGGCCGGCATCTCTTCAATTGCAATCCCAGATCATTACGCCTTATGATACAATGAGTAAAAGTGGAAAAAGTCATCATTGTGAGGAATAGTCTTTGTTTTACACGGGTCTAGTAACCACATTGAATGTCTCTCTTAATTGCTAGTGGCAGGGAGTTGCGTTTTTACCTTGTGAGTCACTGCTGTTATCGACTGGACCGTTATCTGGCTTTGAGTGGATGTTGAAGTGAGTGGATTGTGCAATGATGTAGTAATTAGGTTTTTCTGTGTCATAACTTGATGATTCATTACCTCTATCTGTTTCCTAGCCTCCATGAGGCTCTCTGCTGCCTTCTTCAGTCGCTGGTTCTCAGCCTCCAGGAAAACCAGCTTATGTTCAGCCTCCAAGACCTTCTTGCTCTGCTCTGCCAGTTTGGAGCGCAAATCCTGGGCTAAAGTGGTCTGTCTGTCAGCCTCTTCCAGGGCCTGTTGAAGCTGGTTATGCAGGGCAAGGGTGTCCTGGGAGAATTTATCTTCTTCTGTCTTCTGGGCTTCTGTGCTGCACGTCTGAGATGTCTCTTCTGTGATGTCTTTCTTCCTTTCAATTTCTTTCTCACCCTCGGCCTCTCCTCTCTCTTTGGTGTTCATTTCATCTATAACCTTCTTTTTTCTCTCGCTGAGGATTACGTTGCCCCCCTCTCCCCCCTCTCCATCTTCTCTCTGGGCTTTTATTACGCCTTCTTTTCCATCGTGTTTCTCTCTTCTTGTGTCATTTCCCTCGCATTCCCCCCTTGGGATTATTGGCTTTTTTCCTTCTTTTCCCTCCGAGGCTGTTCTCTCTTCCTCTAGGTCTTTCCGTTTCTGTTTTGTCCTCAGCTCTTCGAGATTTATCTTCAAGCTGCTATTTTCATTCTTCAGACACTCCATCTAACAGTTGAAAGAGAAATGACAAGGCCGGATTCAAAGAGTTGAGACGAGGACAAAATGACAGTAGACAAAACGCTTAGAATAACTGTCTTTAAATCCATCTAAAGTGCCTCACTTCCTTGAGGGTGCTTTGAAGCTTTTGTGAGAGTTGGTCCATGTGTCTCTGGAGCTCTTCAGTCATCTCAGGGGGGTTGGCCTGCTGAGCCTAGAAGAGAGACAGGAACA